>JBCNJP010000478.1:0-20168 GCA_039602395.1 Deinandra increscens subsp. villosa
ACAATGGGCAAAGTGAAAGAACGATTCAGACTCTGAAAGATATGTTGCGTGCTTGCATAATAGACTTTGGAGGAAGTTGGGATAGTCACCTACCACTAGCAGAATTCTCCTACAACAACAGTTATCATGCTAGTAATGGCATGCCCCTTTATGAGATGTTGTACGGTAGAAAATGTCGAACTCCAGTATGTTGGGGTGAAGTTGGCCAACGAGAATTAGGAAGTAAAGAAGTAGTTCAAAATATGGCTCGAGATCTTGATGTGGTCAAGGCACGTTAGAGGCGGCACAAGATCGAAAAAAGTCATATGCGGATAAAAGGAGAAGGCCAATTGAGTTCCAAGTAGGAGACTTTGTGTTGCTAAAAGTTTCTCCTTGGAAGGGTATCATTCGGTTTCGTAAGAGGGGAAAGTTAGGCCCAAGGTATGTAGGACCTTTTAAGATTGTAGAACGTGTAGGTGAGGTTTCCTATCGGTTAGATCTACCCGAGGAATTTTCTGGGATTCACCCAACATTCCATGTTTCTTATCTAAGAAAGTGTGTATATGTTTCTTATCTAAGAAAGTGTGTATATGATGTTTCTTATCTAAGAAAGTGTGTATATGAGGAATTTTCTGGGATTCACCCAACATTCCATGTTTATGAGATGTAATATTTAGTTTACTGTTGTAACTTGGCAATACGAATAAAGTTTTAATATTTCCGCTGCGTTAGTATCTCTGTTATACCATGTGTGCTTGTGTAAATCGGACACGTGACCCCTCCTGGAGCCAAGTCTGGGTGTGGGCGTCACAAAAACTAATATTTAAGATCAAATGAGAAATTGTTATAATATTGATATGAGTTAAGTGATGTGGCATACACCCTCATTCAAATAATTCATTTCCTAAACAGAAAAAGAACCTCAGTATTTAAAGGGGTAAAGCCGCGATGTGATGGGAGTTTCAAGGGCACCGTCCCGATAAGGTCCAAGTGGCAATGTGTGATGACTGAGAATTTTTCTTTTCTTTTACTTGTATCTAGCTCATTAACTTTTACCGTATTACGTAATTTTCGAGGATGAAAATTCTTCAAGAAGGAGATACTGTGACAGTTCGTATTTTCAGGTCATTTTCTGACATTAACTGAACGTAAACCGTATTAAATGTTGTGTGAACATTTATGTGATTGACTTTAGCAATTAGGGTTTCGAGTGATCATTACTACGAGCATGCACGAAAGTAAACGTTTGAAATTCTATAATTTGCATTTTATGATTTTATGTGAATTTAAAATGAGTAGTAATGAATTATTATTTATATAAGTTTTATGGCACTTGAATATATATAAGTTATGATTTTATGTGATTTTAAATATATAATTGTGGAGTCATATTCCATGATTTATTTTAATAAAATGAGATTTATATTTTCCTATTAACGTTATACGATTGATATATTTTGATGTTCCTCGCATACTCGTCGTTAAAAACATTTACTGTTAACTCCGTTAGAAATCCATTAACACTCTTAAACTTTGAGGGACCTTTTTCACCATTTCCTAAACCTCTTTTCCTTTATAAAAACTTGTGGGGATTATTTCTGTAATTACCCTAAACCTTATGTCATCCTTGTAAGTATGTGAGGGAGTAAATGTGTCAATACTCCATAGTCGATTTTAATGATAATTTACGCGAATTAAAGGCAGGGTCGATGATCGGGTTCAACCGATCATCACCATCACTCATCGGTTATAATTTTTTTGGCAATCATAATCTAATCAAATGATAAACAAATACCATTCACAACACCCTTTCTCTCTAGCAAACTCTCTGTCTCTGTTTTGTTCTTTTTCCGGTGACACAATCCCACCAAGAAATCACCGAATCACCACTGTTTTTGACATCAAAACGCATCTAGCTTGCATCACCGACTAGACGTATGTACTTGTCGACGTCTTCCGCTTCGTCTTACTATGTTTTCTTTAGTCTCGCGATTTTCCGGTGACCGGAATAAAACTCCGGGCACCGGAGTTCTTGAATGGAGAAGATTACTTGCTGCGGGTTATCGATTCCTGGTTATAAAGCATAGGGCCAGGTAGCCCAGTTGGAAAAATGTCCGCATGCTAACCTCAAGGTCGCGGGTTCGAGTCCCGACCTCACAGTCTTTTTCTTTTAAATCATTTTTCTCCCTGAAACTCAGTTCTGGCCACTGCTGTTAAATGAATACTTTCTGGTCGACTTTTAAATCAAAAGGGCCGCTGGCTGGATGGGTAAATCGTTGTAATGAGACATAGAGGTCATGGGTTCGAACCCGGTGACCTCCTTGTTTTATGTTTTTATGATTTTTGTGTTTTTTTGAGCATTAGACCACTATGATTTGTACCAAAAATTCTTGTCCATCGTGTCTTAAACCCATAAAAATATATTTAGGACAACTAAATCCCGTAAACCATATTTCGGGTTGTGAATTGTGTTTAACTTGTTATTTTAAATTAAAAATATAGTTCTAACAGCTATGTATATATTGATATAAAATTTTGGGTTTTACATAAAAAGGTAATATATATATATATATATATATATATATATATATATATATATATATATACTAGCATGGTGTCCGCGCGTTGCGGCGACGACAGTTTAAAGCTCGTTATTCGTCTTTTATTCGCACATTGCGGTGACGCGATAATTTACAACATGGTATTTGTTTCTATTAGTGCAATGCGGTGCGACAACAATTTTGCAACACGGTACTCTTGAAGAGATCATTCTTGCAGTTCCCAAATATTTCATCTCGACTCAGAAGAATCTCCAACCCTGAAACAGCATAAACACACCATGTAAGCCGTTCAAAAAAAAAAAACACACCATGTAAGAAACCGAGCGTCAAATAATGTTTAAAAAAACTAACCAAATCCATCATAAGTTGATGTTAAATTCAAAATTAAACGACTAATCAGCTGATATGCTAATTTCATTTAAGGGAATATATATTTATAAAAGATAAACTACTAATCAATCGATATGGTTAGATTCAAATGATTGTTTTAAGAGAAATTGACTTTGATACCATTTGCTTTGTAAAATGTCTGTTTAAGAACAAACACAATCCAGTCTGTTTACCAGATGCATTCCTTTCAATGGAAAAAAAAACTGTTAGCATATCATTCAGATCTATGAGAGAGCGTGTGACAAATAATTGCTACCAGAATCTTGCAAGTTGTAAAAACAATAAAGGTAAGATATAATATCAGTACTTTAAAGAACAACATAATCAATTTTATTCCCACCAGCTGAGCAAGTTGGGAACTGTTCGTAGTTTCAAAATATAAAAAGATTTCAATAAATGACGGATTCTAAAAGATCAAGTTCGTAAAAGTTATATTGAAAAGATTGCTACCTTACCGAGTACACTTCGGTGACTCCCGCTTACGATAACACCCATTGATCTTGGATGATCACAAATCTTCTTTAAAGACTCTTCTAGCTCAAGATGTAAGTTAGGTTCCATTTCTTTGAATTGGTCAGCCCTTCATAAGAATTCACAAGTTCAGTTAATGTGCACTGAAGCCATGTAGTATACACACAAACACCCCTACTGTGATTTAAAAATCTAACAATAGAATACCAAATATGATCAAACGGTTACTGGAACACCGATAGCAGTCAAATTCATGTTCAAATTCATGTTCATTAAGTTCACTACATGAAAAATAAAAATAGAAGATTAATACTATTTGTAGAAAGCAACCAAAAAGGAGAAAAAAAAACATACACCTACACATGTTTGCTAAACGTACAATTAAAATAGGTTCTGTATATGCATAAACACAGTACCTAAAGAGGCTACTCAGGTCGTTTTAGAACTGTAATATAGATATTGAAGGTCAACATCTTGAACCCATTATCTTCGATATGTCCCTCTTCCTGTCATTTGAATATTAAATATATATTCAAAATGTTTAATTATCAAGATCCCACGAACACATCACCAGAGTGAGATATATACCTTGCTAAACAATAGATTAGCAAAAACCTCCTTTATTATGCCACACATTCCATAATAATAAAGCATGTCCGCCATAAGGTGCATACCAGAGACAAATTACATTAAGATAAAATATATTTTTGAGGACGCTTACTCCCACTTTAACCTGTTTTCCTGTTAACTATTCTTTAACATGTTTGACCTGTTAGAGAACTGTTCATTTTTATTAAAGATGGTAATAGTAATCATGTAACTTCAATTTGGAAACATCCCATAAAATTGGTTGCAAGCTATCAGAGTTATCTAGAGTATGACAATTGAACCCGTGCTTAGAATTTAAAATATAGAACGTTTTCAGGGAGTTGAATATTGATCATATTGAATTCAACAGTGCCTATCAAGTACAAATAACTCATATGGTACACATAACTCATGTCAGAATTTTATAAATTGTTAGGTCCACTATCAAGAGTGCCTATTAGAATCACTCTAGCGCCATTAAAGGCATACATAGCAACTAAAAAGCCAGTCAATAACGCTAATAAAAGTGTATTTTTTCAAAAACATGCTTATAATTCTACAACTGTGTTTTTTGTGTTCTCTACCTCTAGCAACATATATAAACCATCAGAACATAAAAATAAGGTTGTTTAGTGATAATCTTACTACATCCATGAGGTTTTGGATTTCTCTATCCTTTAATGTAGAACCAAGCAATTTATAAATCTAGTACCTCAAGACCACCATAAGCCGTTAATGGCTGCACACATTAAAAATGGCATTAATGTCCTATAATATAGTCTAGTATTGTAAAGTTCATCTAGTCTAATATCTTACCTCTGAACTAAACTCAGCCAAGGCTGAAATGGCTTGAGATAAGAGTTCAGGTTTGTCAACAGGAACAACATAAATCGATAACTGAAAACAAACCTAAGTGGAAACGAAATAACCAATCTAGCTTATAAATATTGAAGCCTTGAATCATACCTGGTAAAACAGTTCCTATGCTTGAAATCTTTCTCATTAGAAAAACTTATTATAAAACTTTGAACTCTCCAGATTTCAAAGGAGATTAGTCTTAGCAGATTCATAATCAAAAGGCATTTGGTTTCTTCAATAAATGAGAGGTCTCCATTTATGTATGCAGCAGCAAGACCTAAGTAAGCTTTTGTAGCAACCTGAAAAACAACAGATAAATGATTGTTTTTTAAGGACATTTATAAACCAACTCATCAACTACTGCATTAGCTGACCTTCTAATAAGACTGGGGATTATGAACTTCATATAAACTTTCAAAGGGCTCTTCTTTTTTGTTCACTCAAAGGTGAACATCGCACCACCTTCCAATAAAATATACAAATGAAATATTATACCAAGATGTTTAAGTTGGTTTATGTTTGAGTTTAAAAATGTTACTATGTATAGAGTGTAATTTTTCATGTTTCAAAACCATACCAATACTCGTTTGGCTATTAGTTCTGCCATCATTGTTTCCTTTAAAGTGCTTTACTGCTTTTTTATAAGATTTAATTCAATAACATTTTCTTTGCAGCTCAACACAGATGAAAGCCAATCTTTTTGTGAATATAAGACAAACACAGACATTGATTTCAGCATGTTTATCATGTTATGAACAGAATAGTGTAAGTTGTAACAAATTTAATTTACCTACAGGTTGATTCGTTTGAACTGGTTGACCTCAAAGAATCACCTGAAAACATAACGGGTCAAATTAGCATTAGAAAACAAAATATACATACAAACTTTACAGTTTTGGTATCAAGTTGTATTCATGACCGACATTAGAATTTATGAAACATACTGCACAAAAGAAAACAAAGAATGTTTATAAATATTCATGTATCCTTATCCAGATAACCAGTCCTATAATTTTAACTATGTTAATGATGGCTGCTATCTATGATTAATGCTTAACTTGTCAGACTTTAAATATACTTAAAAACACCACATAGAACATAGAAATAAACACATGCCTAAACCTATATATCTCTAATTTGATACATGTGTAAATATGGTACTAAGGTTTAAAATGATTCCAAGAAATGTTTTAACAACTAACAACCTGCGATTGTAGATTACAATTCTTTTTCTGAATCATACCATTGTTTTTCCAAGTGATTTCCAAGATTGGAGATCATACCATTGTTTTTCTTGATAAAAAAAGTCAAGAAGTCCAAATTAGAAGACAAAGAAAGCTCTATCCTACACAATGGTAGTTGGAAATCTGTCAAAATTTAAGCTACAACATAAATATATATACACACAATTAGTTAATATTTCTCAAGCCCTTATAATCATAACCGAAATTAATAAGAAACTGAGACTTGAAGCATATCAAATTAACATGCACTTAAACAAAAATCAAACATAATTACATCACAGATTGTTGCTCCTTTGACCATTAGACCCTTTTTATTCATAGATAACTAATATTTATCTCTAAAAAGTATCATCTAATTCATACATAACTAAGTTTCAATGTTTTAAGTTACAAACCGAGTATTCATATTTTGGGACCAAAGTTGTTTCTGTTAATGATAAAACATCAAACATGTCTCAGATTGCCATATCTCAGTGAGGTAGCTTGAATCGAAAAAACATAAATCAGATTTAAAGAACATAAATCAAAACGAATTAAGAACATAAATTAAAAATAAAATTTACCTCAAATGCGTGAATCTGCGGATGGTAATGGAGAGGGAGTTGTGAATTTGCGGATGGTGATGGAGAGAGTGGTGTGAATTTATTGATTCTTTGAGATGAAAATTTGAATTACTTTCATATGCGTGAATCTGCATCTCTTCCCCAATTCTTGTGCCTGCCCTCTTTTCCTCAATTGAACTCTGCGATGGTGTTTTCCAGATTAGGGTTCGTAGACTTTCAACGATAAGGAAAGCAATTAAAGACTTACTCAAATAAGCTACGCTCTGATAAAAAGCAACTGTATTCCATTAATAGTCTGAATCAAAAATCGTCTGCGCTGCAGATGTGAAGATTGCTTTTCGATTTGTTGCTGGGATGAACACCGAACGGGAAATAAAGGAGGGGGGGAGTATGGATCGAAGATGAGACTCATATAGAAAAGGGAAAGCGTCTTAATTTTAAGACGCTTCTAATTACCAAAATGCCCTTTTTATCAATATACATTATATAGTAGTATAGATATATATATATATATATTTGAATAGATTAATATATAAACTTATATCATTGGATTGTATTAAAACAATTGGATATTTTATGAGAACCTTTAACATATACATATATATTGTTCTCGCAAATCCGTTATTAACGTCATTTGCACGTTTAGTTTAAATATATATATATATATATATTTATTTTTGGAATCCTTGAACTTAGAAAACATATAATATTGATATATTGTATTTTTCTCGCGTTATTTCAATAATCGCTCAGATTTGGCACACGTGTCGTCCTCGACTTGTTTCGGACTTCACGATCGTTGATTTTGTCGGTTATGTTAGAATTAGTTATTTTTCTTGAACACACACTTATAATTGTATGCTCGTTAGGTGATTGATTGCTTTCGCAAGACCCTCTTCTTGCTACTTGATTAACTGTTTATCTAAAACTTTGCTGTGCAACCTAAGGTGAGTTTCACGGCCCCATTTTACTATTTTAAATCCTGTTGAGGGAGATTAACATGCATGATTTACACAACTGAGATAATTAGACTTTTATATATCACACGATTACTGATTACCGAGGCACACTAGACAACAAAGTCCTTCTCATGGTACCGTTAGTATTTGGTGATGATAGCGGGAAATGTCATGTAGTACTACTGGGTTTGACAAACCCCACCCGGGTCAGTCGCGCTGACACGATTGGATATGGAACGGGTGTTATATTTGTCCTCAATGTAACAAGGCAAACTATAAACAAATGTCAGCTTCGGTGACTATCATGTGCAAAGTTTCATGTATATGGCCTAGCTAGCTATCTGATATATATTAGTGATTATGCTCACACAACTTGAACTGTTTTTGAACTGATAAACCTGTTAACTCACCAACCTTTGTGTTGACACTTTTTAGCATGTTATTCTCAGGTTGCAGATGTTTGAGTATTACGAGTACGCATGCATGAGACTTTTAAACCCTTTTAGTGTCTTTGAACAAGCCCGTCACCTTGGGTGACGATGCCTTTACATAAATAATTTAATTATATTTATGCTTCCGCAATTGTAACACTCTGAATTTATATTTAATGAAATATGAAACGTTTTTATTATTTACTGATCGTTTGGTGTTACTAATGGACTGCGATCCTGGTTTGTCACGTTCCTAGCGGTGGTATTCCGCGATTGGATTATTGAGGGTGTGACAGATTGGTATCAGAGCCATTGGTTACAACGAACTAAGATTCGTCTTAGATTATAACTGTTTTGCATTAGTTTCACTTAAACATTTCTCTCATGCATCGTGATACTCACTCTTACACGCACCTGGTTTACGGTATGTCGGTTACATCATCCAATCCCCTAATACTCACGGTGAGGAGCCAGTTACTCTTGAGTCATTTTCCTTAACCTATCTGCGTCGTGTACCTCTTGGTTAACATCTATGGACGACAAGACGTCAAATCAGATCATAGGATCGCATCTTCACTCTTGACAAGTCGTTTGCTGCTCAGGATTATTCTACACTGAAGGACTGGGTGTGGTACCCAAATATTGGGCGAATGCTTACGTAGGAAAATGGTGTGATACCTTTTCCTATACTTAAACCTTTTTCTCCTAGTGTGTGAGATTCTTAATGAACCTGACCTATCGGCATCGCTGGACTCTCATGGCGTAATCATGACGTGCTAATAGTGCGATCATTCAACTTCAGTAGTAGTATCATTGTGTGGATTCAATTGGTTTCCTATGGGGACACTTGTGGCTACCTTCGTTATCCTTGTCTTTTCACATTTGCCCTGATCTTCAAGATCTTTCCCTTCTCGTTTCTATCGCATTGTTGCGTTGGAATGAAGTAACTTGAATGAGACTCTTATAAACTTAATAGTATGTGATATATACTGACTGATTTTTTTCTCTCATATATATCGAACTTTTGATCAGGTTGGTATGTGTAGTAATCATTCTATGTCTTCGAGCTAAGCTTGGGTCATTGTAATAAATCTTATTTAAATCCTCTTGAGCTAAAATTATGGCTGACTCGTTTCGGGTGGGTCATTCCAATTAGAGCGAACATGTTGCTCTCGAGACTTTTCCCTGTAACGAATGTGGTCAAGATAACCTTGGGTTATTGACCCCATCCTTGATACCCACTCTGAGGATATCTTATATGTACTCCACAATACCTGGTAGCTGAAGTAAGAGGAAATATGGTGACCATATAAGGTAAATTACAGTTACGGGTGCACACGTAAATGTAATTTATAGTGTATGGAAATCCTGGGGAATTCTAAATGGCAAGCCGATGGTTGTAAAGGATGCAATATCTTACCTTAAACCCCATGACATCTGAATGTCGAGCAGGTTCGTCTCAACTGGATGGTTGAAAGTCCTTCATCCTTGTAAACGCTATCACACCTGATCTGATCCCTTTTTACTACTGGATTCTAATCCCTTTGTGAACCTTTTGGAGCATATTACGAATATTGGTCCTGGTAGGACATCGTTTCCCCTGTTCATTTTAATGAAAAGTTTTTTCCCCCTAACTACGGACCCTCTCGACGAGTCCTTTGACTGGTTTGAATTTATCTTGGATCACAATCCTACTTTTATGACTTTACCTACCACATCAATCTATGGAACTTTACGATCATAAGAAGGTTTGGATATACATTCACCGGACAATTTCCCAGACTACATTGGATAAACGAATTATATATGATATACTTTGCGAGCACTAAAACGTATTCCTTGGCTAAAAACCCTTGTGAAGTTCCGACAGAGGATTCGTACTGATTTTATTGTGCAAACCAAAGCTTGTTGCCAACAACATCGTTACGATTGTACAAACTGCTTACCTCACCGCAAGCATATTTTTTTCTCTAATGGGGGTAATTTTACTGAAAAGCTTTCCTGATTTTCAAACTGACGATTTCTAGTTCTAACGTAGTGACTATTCTGATTTACCTTTTGAACCTGTGCGATTGATTTTTGTCCGCATGATTCGAACCTTTTACGATTTAAAAACCAACAATTTCTGATTCCCGCGCTTTTGCAATCCTTTTATATCTTGGATGAGTTTTCAAGCTTTGAACCGGAAGGTGTTACACTTTTGGTTAGCTTTTCTACTAGTTACACAACGTTGATGATGAGACTACCTTGTACCTCAATCGCAATACAATACAAATCTTTTTGTGGAGACCCTATTTACACCCATGGAGCATGAACTTCTTGATATCAAAAGTTAATTATACCATCGACCTGTATTTTCGTTTCTTACGCATTGAGTATGTTGGAACATCCAAGATATTCCAGTCTAGTCCGTTGACTAAGTGAATATGACAATATTCAATGATCGATTCTAAACGGGTCAAGTATCTGAAACATGAAGATTCCGTGGATCTAACATATTCTCTGAGGTTGAAGTTATGTACTTAAGTTACAAAATATTGGTAGTTATCTGAAGCAATCAATAGATTCGATGTGCATGAAGTTCAGTCTGTTATGGGAAAATTTAGTTTGATAAGTGTTGGAGGTTAACGATCTGCCTAATTTGTTCTTAACGACTTGGGTAGTCATTGGCCTTAACGATCTGCTGCTGATGGTTTTAACGATTTGACTGTTGCTGAGATTAACGACCTGGCTGATTTGTTCCTAATGACCTGTAGTTGTTCTTAACGACTTGGCAGACCGTTCCTAACGACCTGCATGAAGAACAAGGCTTAACGACTTGGTCTGTTGTGGTTAACGACCTGACCCAGTGAATGTGAGCCTAACGATTTGACCTGGTCAGTTTAACGATCTGCTTCTGCCTACATTGATCTGTTTGATGAATTTCTCGATGTTCAAGCCAATCTATTCAAGTCAACTTCAACAACACTCAAGATGACACGCGAGTCGAGGTTTAGCCGAGCCGACTCAGCGGGTCATTTACCTCAAACGTAGCTTATTTTGTTTAACTTTGTTTCACTCTTTGTTGTTGCTATAAATAGAACACTTAGGTTATTTTGAGAGATGTTGGTGAGGTAGCCTAAGTGTGTGTTTTCTAAGGTGTAAATCTCCATTTCCTCTCAACACTTGTAATCCATTTGAGTTCTTCAATATAGCAATAAACATTGCGAATTATATATTTGTTCTTCGTGTTCTTCATTGATTGTGTGATTGAGCTTCTTGATCAAACTAGGATTCCGCCGTGTTTGATCTCGTACTTGTGAAATTCTCGGATCTAAGAGGATCTAACAATTGGTATCAGAGCTTTCGGTATGAACAAAACCCTTTTTGTTCTTGACGATTTTGCAAGATTTAGCTCGTTTTGGTGAAGTTTTTGAAGATCGAAGGTTGCTTCTCAAGTGGAAATAACATTTGGAAGCTGATTTCATCATCAAATTCATCATTAGAGATCAGTTGGATAGGTTTTTGGGCTGTTTTTGTTCAAAAACGGGAAGAACACTTCAAGAACATAAAGTCACTGTTCTTCATTTTTGGGATTGATTTGCTGATATTTGGGTGATGCTACAGTTTTGAGTATTGATCTACATCATCACACGAAGCTATTGGTGTTCTCAAATCATCATTTGGAGAAAATTGGTTGTTCATCATCATCTTGTTCGTGTCTGCTCATACAGGTTAAAATTTCAATTCTTTTTTCGGGTTTGTTTTTGGTGAAATTGATGATTTTCGAGTATTAGTAACCTAAAACTAAAATCATTGAAGCAATCCAAACTCATTTTCATCAAGATTTGAATCCTTGTTAGCAGATTTAGTGAATTTTTGAAAACTTTTCTTAAACTCACTTTTTGAACAAATTGGAGGTGTTAGGCTCAGATTTGAATGTTGGTATAGTTTTCACTATTGATCTAGATCATATTCCTAATCTATTGGAGCTTTCATCTCATCTTTTTGAACAACTTTGATTTTCACCAAAATCTCAAGTTGAAGAACAAGGCTGTGATTTTCTAAATTTTTATGTTTTGCTTATTTGACTGAATTTGTGCATGTTTGAGTCTGCTACAGGTTTGTGAATTGATTCTAGATAGATTCTAAAGCTTTTGATACAATCAAACATCGTTTTTCATCAAATTCGCTAATTTGCTAAATTTCTAAGTTTACTCAATTTTCATGGATTGTTCAAGTGTTGCTAAGCCTAAATCACTCAATTTTGATTCTAATGATCAGAATATTGGCCATGAGTTGATTAAGGTAGGGGAAATCATCGATTGGACCATAAATGATCCTCATGTAATCATTGCTAGATATGTTTTTGATCGAATAACTCAAGTTCCTGAATTGCCACCTCATGTGAAAACTGAAGCATGTACCAATGAATGTCTTGAACTTGTTAAGGGTTATAGACAACATAACCAAGTTTTAGCTGATAGAGTTAATGCTAATAACCGAAAGGAAGATAGCTATTTGGCTCAAATCAAGTCACTAGAGGAGATAAATCAGAAATGTTTTGAAAATGAAAGATTTTTGAAAAATCGAGTTATTGCTCTAGAACAGGCATTGACTGATGCTGAACAAGCGTTGACCAATGCTAGAAATGATTACAACCAAGTCAAGACTGAGATTGATAGGTTGAGATGGGCCAAGAATTACTTTAGTAGCATGTTTAACAGCTCAAGTAATCCTGCATCTCCCTTAAATCACAATCATGACTCGGTCCCAGGTATCATTAAGAAAAACATACCAAGTGCTGCCATACCTCATCTTGTTTCTGTTTGTGATAACTAGTTAAATGATACACTTGCCACTAATGCCTCGTGCAAGTCTGCTAGTGTTTATATTGACAGGAATTCTGAGCAGAACATTCAAAATAGAGTCGACTTTGTAGCTACAATAGAAGATGAGAAGCCGGGAATCTCATTCAATGCCAATGCTTGCAAAGTCAAAAGGAAAAAGAAAAAGAAGAATAAACACTCCTCTTCAAAGTTTGATGATATAGAGATTGTGCCTGATCCACATGGTCTGCATAAACACTTTGTCAAAGCCGGTCAAGCCGAAGCAGATATGAAGGAAACATCTAATTTGCAAGTTAAAGAGGATGTAATGGGAAAATTCAAAGTCACCACTACAGTCAAATCTTCAAAACGCAAGAAGAAAGTCCCAAAGAAATCTCAAGTGAACCAGAATGTAGAGTCTGACGGATCAAACAATCTAGAGACTCGGCAATCTGAAGATCTTCACCTGATTGAAGTTCTGAATGGACTGAGTGCTGAAGATGCTGACTTGCAAGGGAAGGAGCCGAATGTGCAAAATGAGGAAGCCAGATCAGAAATGCATCGAGCTGCCTCCACTTCAGCCATATTTGAAAACCAAACTCAGGATCAATTTTATGGTTTTTCAAATCATTTTGGACCCGTTGGTTGTCATTTTTGTGGGCAACTTGATCATACTGGTTGGGTTTGCGGCTACAATCCCTACTACCAATACTATCACCAACCAACATTCGGTCAACACATGGGATGGAATTTCACTCATACTCCTTTGTATGGTTATGATCACTATGATAGTAGTTATGGATTTTATGATCCGTGGCCATCTGGAGTGAGGAAACCATATTGGAAGGAAACTGCCCCTGAACCGTCATCATTTGAGCAAGCACAATCCAATTTAATAATTGCTCAAAGTGTGACTTGTTCTAAAAGAAAGAAATGCAAACAAATTTGGGTTCCCAAAACATCATCAGTTGAACCCGAAGTTGTTTCAAATGAATCGACCCTCAACGCAAAGGATCCAACTCCATGACCTGTGTCCACATTTTAATAAAATATTTTTTTTTGGAGACACCAATATGTGAGACGTAAGTCGATCTGAGGAAGTTCTCCATTTTTATAAAAACAAAAACACAAAAAAAAAATTGAAAAACAAAAAAAAAAAAAAAATCCCCGAAACTAAAGTTTTATCAATTTAAGCATTGTTTGAGGGGGAATTCATTGAATTCTGGTCACTCGACTTGATATATCCGGTGAAGTTTATTGTGTTTGTCTTGATATAGTGCAGGAATAGTTCCAGTATCACTGATCCTGTTGTGAAGCATCAAACGGGGGTGAATAACAACTTTTTCTCCATGATTGTGCCCGTTTGAAGCCTTACAAAATTATGTTGCTGATCAAATGAAGACCAAAGTGATGAAGATTTTTCTTGCTGATCCTGAATTATCTTAGTTGCTGACTCGGTTGATCTCATGATGTCTTATTACACTCCATTCTTCTACTGATTGCATCATTACAGTGTCAACCTTCTGAACAGTTTCATATGCACAAGTTGTCAAAGATTCTCAAAATTCTACACAAAGAGCTTCACTGTGTCATTCTCAAATCATGAGTGAAGGAGGATACTTTGATAAGGTAATTTGGACGATTAGTGTGGAAGATTTCAAAAACGAAATACGAAATTTGAAAAATTGCAAAAATCACAAAAATATGTGTTTTTTTGTCTTGATCTAATTTTCTTAAAATCAGAAAAGTCTTGTGTCTACTATGGGAAATGATAGTACATCTACATGTATATACCTGACCATGAACTGGCTTGGATTAGGTCAGATAGTACTATTATATGATGTATCAGTAGGCTCAGCTATCAAAATAGTAAACTATGTCTTGTGATACACTTAAACTAAATTTGTTGAATTAATGATCCATTAAGTTCAAAAATACAGCCTTGGATATGTTCTTGTAAAATTATCCTGTTACTTGACTGCATTCTATGAGCTCTTAAAACTTATGCACACGTCATTTGTTTCTTCAGTGTTAAATGTCTGATTTCAAACCCGAGCACATCATAACTTGATGGCGCTCAATGAGACTCATCTGCTGAGGGAACTCTGACCTTGAGTCTCATTCATAAATAAAGCTAAGACACATCTGCTGTGAGAAATCACTGACCTTGTGTACTTACGCTTCATCATTCCATAAAATAAAGTGAGAGGTCATCTGCTGAGGGAACTCTGACCTTGACGCTCTCACCCCGCCAAAATTCACCTTATAGTCATGAAAGAAGGGTTATCATGATTTCATGACTATATCCACGAAATCAGATCATTTAAAACTCAAGAAAAAGATGATTTTATTAAAGTTGTGTCACAGTACCTCTAGGTGTGTCTTGACAAATAGGTAAGAACGGCTGTGAACTTAGTTGCATATGGCTCTCATTACATTCACTTAATGTACCTTAAAGATAATCAAATTCACAGACATATGTTGAAAGAAAAGATGCATGAGCTTAGGTGGATAAACAATACTGATGATCATGTTAGGCTATTCTGTACCTATCTGAAATATGAAGTGTGTCTTGTGTTACACGTAGATATGATCTCATATCAAGTACTTTTCATAAAAATTAAGAAAATCCCAAAATAGCAAAAATAGAGTCTCTCATTTGTTAAAGTTAGCTTAGTTTACTTTAGTAAAGTTTGTTTCGTTCAAAAATTACATCTTCCATACATATGTCGTTCGAATTCAAATCTTAAGGATCATGGATCCGGTATTTCTTCTGATCTTCGCAAGTGTTTCAAGACGGTGATCATTTATGTGAAGACTCTCATTGAATATCATCATCTTAGGGGGAATTGTTGGAACATCCAAGATATTCCAGTCTAGTCCGTTGACTAAGTGAAGATGACAATATTCAATGATCGATTCTAAACGGGTCAAGTATCTGAAACATGAAGATTCCGTGGATCTAACATATTCTCTGAGGTTGAAGTTATGTACTTGAGTTACAAAATATTGGTAGTTATCTGAAGCAATCAATAGATTCGATGTGCATGAAGTTCAGTCTGTTATGGGAAAATTTAGTTTGATAAGTGTTGGAGGTTAACGATCTGCCTAATTTGTTCTTAACGACTTGGGTAGTCATTGGCTGTGACACCCGAGAATTCCAAGGTTAACTTCCGTTAGACAATCTCCGTTAGTTACGTCATAAGTGTTAACTTAAGTAACTAATGCATAACTAGGCCGAATACGTCCACGACCTTTGGTTGATCACCGAACCCGCCCGTATGTGTTATGTGCTTATTTATTGTCCTTATGTGCAATGTGATTTAAATACATGACTTAGTATTGTGAATTGCATGACAAATTGTAAATACTTGATTATGTGGAAAACTTGTCTTTTTGGTCGCCAGCGAAACTACCGGGCGAAACTGTAGTGTCGCCCGGTAGCCAGCTAAACTACTCGATCAACATGTGACCAGAGCTAGTTTCGCTTGGCCAGCGAAACTGCCAGCGAAACTAGCCTCTGATATAAATAATCTTAATAAACCCTAATAGCCTCATTTGCTCAAACCACACAACAAACACACACACACACTCTCCTCTCTGATTTCGGCCAAGGCAAAGAGGTCACCAAAGAATCGATTTCCAGTCCCTGAATCATCATCCATCATCATCTAAATCATCCCGTGAGTCCCAAACCTTGAGTTCTTATGTTTGCTTTAGGTTTTTATTAAAAAGCATGCTAGAATCTTCATGTTAACGCTTGAAATTGAATCTGAGATGTTGTACATGTTAGATCTATCAGAAAGTCATCAACTTTACGTCCCATAATCATCCATGCTATAGATCTAGGTAAATTAGGTCATTTATGTGATTTTTGCCAAAACTGAGATTTGATGATGATATGTATGTTATGAGCCGATAAAAATGTTTGTTTTATGCCTAGGAATGATTATCTATGCCCAGTGATAACGTATGTGCATTACAGAGGCCAACAGATTGATTTTTAGGCTGGAAAACCCTTTATTCGCGACTAGCGAAACTGCATGATCATCTAGCGAAACTAAGGCAATCTTCAACCAGCGAAACTGTGTAAACTATTTGAAATCGTATGCGGCGAAACTACTAGCGAAACTAGTAGTGTCGCCGTGAATTTTGTGCATGATTTACTTGCGAAATTGCTTGCGAAACTAGACCTTGACCAATGTCCCTGAACGAAAGTTCAAATCAGTTTCGAGAGAAACTAGCTAGCGAAACTATGCCAGTTTCGAGAGAAACTAGCTAGCGACACTATGCCGGTTCCCAGCGAAACTAACTAGCGAAACTGAGCCATCAGTTTCGGAGAAACTAGTTAGCGAAACTGTGCTAGTCCGAGCCTCACTAGTTCCGGGCGAAACTAGCTTAGCGAAACTGTTATGTGCCTAGCGAAACTGCTGCCTGTTTGTATAGAATTTGCTAAGTGTTGCACCATGCTAAGTGTTATATGCTATGCCATGACTTATATGATTATGCTATGATGAAACATGTTATGATTTCTGTAATATGTGAACCCTTGTTTATGATCAACCATTGGTGCCGCGTGTCGTTATGTCGTGTCATAGTTCCAACGTGCTATGTTATGGGCCATAGTGGCGTTAAGTTAAAGAATAGACACAACCTAATACTTAAGACCTTAATGTGATTATTAGGTCTTCGTTAGCAAAACATAATCTGGATTATTGAAGTGTAAGCCGAGCAACCTAAGGTGAGTTTCACAAACCCTTTAATTGTGAGCCCGTTTGGGTCACAACGGATAAACTTAATGGAAAACAACGCTGACATTTTGAGGTATTGCCAAATGGGATACCTGTTATGGAAGTTGGAGTGCTTTATGGGAAGCACTTGCAACTGTCCATCCTTGGGGTTTCGAATGAAATCCGGAAACAACCACTTAAACACTCAAACTCTTTTGGGATTTCAGACGAAATCCGGATTAAACGATTTTAATATGACTAGTGTAGGTTAAAGTCGAAACCAAATGATATCACATGTTTTCTAAGGAATGCTTATTAAAACCTAAAAGTCCTCAACTTAGTACTGTTGATCTGAAAAGCGAGGGGATGTTGGGTAGATCTACTGAGGGTTTGACAAACCCTGCTCCGCGGTACACAAATGTGTAGCCAACCGGTTGGAGGCCGAACGGAGTTCAATATCAGCCTGTTTTAGTTGTGGGTCCTGGGAGGGACACAACTGGAGGCAACAACCATCGGTAAATACCGAACTCTGTTACGTCAGCTTTCAGCCTAGTACGACTTCCTTAGTGCATGGAAACCGGATTAGCTACCCGCGATATCGGTTGACAGCTTTAATCTTAACTAATCAATACTTAACTAGTGCATATTCAGTAATCAAACTCTTGGCAATGTTTTGCAAAAATCATACTACTTATATATGTTGATACATACGATTATTGAGACCGGGCCAATGCATGTCATGCCCACCGTGAACTCACCAACCGTTAGGTTGACACTTGTGTGGTTTTCACTTTTGCAGATCGTTGAGGAGTATCCGCTAGAGGTTGGCATGGCACTCGAAGACTTTGTTTATTTTGAACTGAATTTGGGGATTTAATACAATGACTTGATTATGTAAAGCACGTGGTTAGTGCTAAGACAAATAATTTTCCGCTGCGTATATTTTGAAACTGTTTTTATTTCTAATGCTTGGACTTCACTCTGATTCATTTAGTATTTGTAACTAATGGTTGTGGTCCTGGTCTGTGTGCACCCCTTAACGGTATAAACTCCGTTAGTGGTTATTTGGGGGTGTGACAGATTGGTATCAGAGCCGGTCGTCGGCCAGTGTCACTATAAGAAAAGTGACCATTAGGGACTAAAAGTTTAGGGACTGAATATTTAGTCCTTGATACGAAGTATCTGAGACTGATAGATCAGTTCCTAATGTTATCAGAGACTGATATGTTCGTGGCCCGTGATAGTGACTGGTAATTAGTCCCTAAAAATTTGACTGATTATTTAAGAATAAATTTCAGTCGTAAATGTCGTTTAAAAATAAAATATTTTGGAAGGGAAAACTTTGGTTACTGAATTTCAGTCCCAATTAAGGGCCCTAGTTAAAGGAAAATAGTGTAATTGTATTAACAACTGATAATTAGTCCCTGATAAACAAGGGATACATTAGGGTCTAATATTTAGTTGTTAAAAATATTAAACCATGTCAAATTAGGTACTAAAAATCAGTTCTAAATGTGTTTTATATAATTAAGGAATTAGTGACTGATTAACGGTGTTTAATTATCTAAATGAAATTATTCTCATTTATGAATTGTGTCAAAGACTAAAAAACAGTCATAAAGATCTTATAAATGACCCATTCCTTTCACGATTGTTTCCACAAGCCACTATTAAAAAATTGGTTAATTGAGATTTATTTTATGAACTATTCATGTACATAAAGGCCTCATATCCTGAGTAGTAGGACCAAATGACTTCTGAAAGCCGCCGCTAGCTACTATAACTGTTTATTTGTTTAATTATTGTGTTATAGTTCTAGCCTGCTGCAATTTATTAGTGTTTGTTATTTATGAAATGTGAACACATCCACACCCAAGTAGAGTAGACCAGGTTTTAGAAAAAGAAAAAGAAGGTTGCCTATTTAGAATATACATATGTGTGTGTTATATTAGTTTTAATCTTTGATCAACACACAAAACATACCAATAAGTCTTTACTTTGTTGTTATTTTATACTAGTTTTAATGATATTGTTTATGTTAATAGACAAATCCCGAGACTGAAATGCCACCAAGTCCGTTAGAAATGTACTATCGGTTGCATTACAAGGCCGATAAGCAAGGGTGGTTAAACGATCAATCACGTATTAACTATGTAAGCATCTTATTCTTAAAACTTTTTTATTTTGTCAAATATTTATTTTAGGTTGTTACTGCTTTTAATTATTCTTCTCTTATATCATATTAGGAAAATATTCTTAAAAAAAAAGAGACGGACATGGCTCGATTGAATAAAGAAGGAACCATCTGTACTACGGCTATTGAACATGAGATTGAGAAACAAGCAATTAAAAGTGTTTGTGGTAAGGAAAAAACACTTAAATCGGCATGGGAGTTTGGAGTCGGTCCAGTTTTAAAGAAAAAAGATAGGTTGATGAAATTGGTGGCTGAATCATCCAAGGATAATTCTACCGAGGATGATGACGATGTAAGAAAGAAGCTTCAGGTACTTGAAAATGAAAATTCACTATTAAAAAAATTCTTGAAAAGCAAATATCCAGATTTCGACATCACAAACCCACATGTGG
>JBCNJP010000479.1:0-20187 GCA_039602395.1 Deinandra increscens subsp. villosa
TATATATAGTAATAGATATATATATATATATATATAGGGAGATGATCATTTGAGAACCAATTTGATTTGAGAACTAAAAAGAACTAATTAGAGCCACAAGTTTATTTACATGTATCCCCCTCCCATGAATTGTAGTGGTCCCCCCTGAAATTTGTGTTTGAGATTTAGTTCTCAAAAGTTCTCAAAAGAAAAAGTTCTCATTTGAACCTAACCCATATATATATATATATATATATATATATATATATATATATATATATAGGAAGAAGATCAATGGAAAACCCATTATTTTTTGGAAAACCTGGAAAACTACTCTCCACCAATCATATAATTTCATTTAATTTTTGTTTTTTATTTTAATCAAAGGGTAATAATGTAACTTTATCATTTATATTTTTAGTAAAGTATATTTGAAATTAATGAGATTAACTAATTTGAAACTTTCCAGGGATTTTCCATTATAAAAAAACCAAGGATTTCGCAAATCAACAAACCCTAATCCCACGCTTTTCTTCATGTCGTTCATCTTCTCCACTGCATATTCATCACGTTCACTTTTCACATTCACAACCTCAATTGCCATGCAAGATCAAGGTAAAGAGGGAAAAAATCAAGACCGCACATCAATTGATGATGTCGAATCATTCAATCCAGTGTCTAATGCATCTGATTATAATCATGAGCATGAATCAATTGATGGTGTCGAATCACCCAACCTAAGCTTTCAAGACAATCAGGATCATGATCCGGTTATTGCGATTGAAAATAATACGCATCATTGTTCTTCGATTGTGATGCTAACGGAGATACTACTCGCCCGCTTTCTACGCCTGTCAAAAGCAACAATTTAGCTGTTATGGAATCTGCGGATATTAACAGAGTTCAGCAGGAAAATTTGAATCTAAATTCGTATAATTGTTACAGTGATGTAATAATTCATCCCCATCAGGTCATAGTATTACATCGCTGGAACAGATAATACTGCTTAATACATAGTTATGATTAAATTTTATCAATAATGCGAGTTTAAGTTTTTTTTTTCCTTGTTGAATCTCAATTCCTTAATTCTTACAAAGATGTAATATAAGTTATCCTTGTTGAATCCCAGTTCCTTGATTGTCACAAAGAAGGTTTGAATATCAATTACTTAAATGTTACAATGATGTAACAATTCATCATAATCACGTCATAGTATATAATAGAATATATATGTTACACCGCTCTAACAATATCAATTACTTAAATGTTACAATGATGTAACAATTCATCATAATCACGTCATAGTATATAATAAAATATATATGTTACAAAGTTGTAATTATTTGCAATCGTTTGGTTACAGCACTGTAACGGTTACAAAAACAACAAAAAAACCAACATTCGTTTGGTTACAACACCGTACACTAATCCTTGAATCAGTTGATGATGTACAGTTGATGATGTCGAATCATTCACCGTCGTCGTCGACCTGGTTGCTCGAGTTCGCCGTCGTCGACCTGGTTGCTCGAGTTCGCCGTCATCGTGGTTGTTAACAATTATTTTTTCTTCCCCGTCGCTTCAAACCCTAGTCATACGATGAAATCGTCGTCACCATTCAGTGATCACTGTCGACGTGCTGAAATCGCTGTCACCGTGAAAGATACGTGCGGCGGCGCGGCAATTGACAACGTGGTATTTGTTTCTGTTTGTACAATGCGATGCGACAAAAATTTACAACGCTGTACTCGTTTTTCTATTTGCGCGATGCAGCGGTGGCGACAATCAACTAACATGGTACTTAATTTTTTATTAGTTTAAAATACTCATGATACATATTGAATATACGTTTCTTAGTTGTTCTTATTCGTATCATCGATTTTAGTTTATCTAATCTTGTAGACGGTACATTCTTCAATTTGCCTATACAGAACCACAAATTTAATAACAAAACAATTGGAGCACCAAGCATGGAAAACAAACTGACATAATAAAATAAGATTAACAAAAGGGAATAACAAAATTGTGTACCATTAGGTTTGGTTTAAATAAACATTATGAAGTAAAATATAAATATATATATGGAGATTTATAATCGAACCATAAGGCCTACAAACAAGAACGTATAAAAACTCATAAAAATAGAGAAAAAAACTATAGATGAAAAATCACATTGAATTTCGGTATAAGATAATTAACAATGATACAAATAGCCTCGTCATCAAACACATGGACTATGGAGCCGATAACACATTGCATATAGATAAATATATAAATTAGGATGAAATTAACACTTGAGTAATATTGAACCCTCAATTTTAGGGGAAGATCCAATCTAGAACTCTCGATTTATTCATAGAACATAAATACCATACCACTAATCAGCAAAAAGAAATATAATAAGAGGCAACTTGATTCAAAATGTGTACATCAAACAAAAGCAACTCTTAAATCTATAAGCACGCAACATAAATTTATCTTTAGAATCTAAAGTTGATCAAAATATCATCACGATAACCAGGTAACATGAATGATAAACAGTCTGAACAAAAATTAGATGATACATATTTCATTTTAAAAGCCCTAACACTACCAAACACTTATTTGAAAAACTTATTTAGACTCCCACTTAAACAACATTTGATACATATACAAACTTCTTTGTATAATTAGCCTAAGTCCACCAACGTATTAGACTGATAAAGACATTTAGAACACATGTCAAAAGCATAAAATATTAGGTAATCTATGACAATGCTTCTTGGTAGCTAGTAATTTTAAAAATCAAGTTAAGAGACAACATAAGAAGATCCAAAAGCACGGATTAAACCAACCGGTTATAAAAAATTATTAGTGTTGAAAATAAAAGTCCATCTAATAACACTACTCGTGTAACATGGGTTTTAGTTGACTTCAAATATCAAAACATGGGTTTTAGAAGCCTGAGATGCTGACCTTGAAGTTATATCAAATGAGTTCCCTTTATGCGTTAGCAATCAATCAAAAATGGCAGTCGATTTGAATGTAAATTATCAGTTGTTCAAGGCTGTGATGGCAGAGTTATTGCCATGCATAATAACACATATCATTGGGGCAATCGCAATTCAAGAAGATAAAAAAAACCTAAAACTCACCAATACACAGTTCCTGTAGTCCTGAAGCGATTCCATCAACTTGTATGTGACCAGATTTCACAGCAGATCCTACATTTCTTATGAGTTCAAAATTCAAATCAACCAAACAGAATCAAGTAGTAAGGACCCCATGTATATTGGCATATAAATTTTCATCCTGATTGAATTAATGAACCAAAAGATTCTAACCTTGATGAGATTTTTCTGGTTCACTCAATCTTGACACAATCTGTCCAAACAATAATCTGTGAAAAGAGTTCACCAATGACAATCTCTCTACACCTATAAAAACAAAGCCTAACGATTCGTTCTTCCCAACAGAGAAAGATAGTTTCAAAAGCAACTCACATGTTCAAGAAGCAGAGCATTGTCACCAGTTCCATCAGAAACATCTGCACAAAAAACAAATGATGCTACTCTTGAAAGTAATTGTAGTCATTTGGTGGCAAGCTAACCTGGTCAAAAGCAGTCAGCCAATATATTTCATTGTAGATACTACTATACTTCCATTTCAGTGAAATTTCATTTTAAAATATCTAGCAAACAAATGAACAACAAACCAGAATTTACGTTCGTGTCACTAAGCTGTCCACAAGCAACTGAAACAAACGCCTCCTTGAATCGATGTTTTGAACAACCCTAAGTGTATCACCAGCATTAGAAGCAGTACAAAGGATCTTGTCTGCAGAAGTCTTGTATCGCAGGGGAAGAATCTTGTTTACACTCAAAAATCAAAAACTTCAAATCATGATATACAGATAGTAGAGAGCACAGTGGTAGTCACTTGCAAAATTGTAAAATAGAAAAATGACAATAAAAAAAAGATAGATAACTTTCACCTGGTAATTAATTGCCCTTTTCTCAAGATAACAAGATAACAAAGGACGTTATGGACACTTCTCTTCAAGGTACCTGTAAATAAGAATATGATGGCAAAAAGCAGGAAACACAATATCATTTCTGAAGAAGAAATTAGGGAATTAAACAATCAAAACTCACCATGATGATTGCAAAATAGTCAACAATCACTATATAAGTCACCAATCACCAATGCGTGCACATATCCAACAAGGTTTAGCTTTAAAAACTCTAAATCAGAGAAGGATAGCAAGTTAAAAACACAGTTCATAGAAGATATGTGGACTTTCAAACTTTTACTCTAAAAAAAAACATTAAAACTTGCTATCATTTACAAATTGTCTATTTTTCTTAGCATTTAATCCAAAATTATAACTACAATAATAACTACCTCTAGCAACTACCAGAATACATGACTATGTAATTAACCCAGCAATTACTTCAAAAGTTGACAAGATATCAATAAAATATACTTCATTGCATTTGGCTCAAATATAGTCATATCTTTCACTTTAACTTAATTCAAAATGTAGTCTAACCTTCATACGATAAGGGCTGGATGTTAGTCTTATCTTTTTGGACTAAATAAAGAATAGCAAGATGTAGGTTGGCCTTCACAAAAAAATAAAAATAAATAAGGCGTTTATTCAAGCAAAAGTAACAATAGCAAGACCAATAACTGATTCAGTGATATTTGTTCAAACAATGTAGTAACAAACAAATTCAACCTGCAAAACATTAATCTTCTCAACCACTTTATGATGAGAAAAATATAAAGGCATTCATATGATTCTTCACTCAAATAAAAGATCTGTAACCCTTTTTAGCTCTCGTTTCATACTGTCTTCCATGCAACTCAAAAGAATGAACTCAAAAAATGCAAATGTAACAAGGAAACAGAACTTGATGTAAATATAGAATGAACTAAAAAATGCAAGTTTAATTGAAGTTACAGAGTTACAAGTAATTACCCTTGATCAAAAGATTATTAGCAAGAGGGCAGATTTTCTGCAAGTTGCAAAAAATTGGATGATGGGTAAATAGCAGCAGTAGCAGACCGAATTGCTAAATCCTTGCCTAGGATAGGTTGATTGGTTCTACCTTCTTTTGGATTCTAAATCATGTAAAACCGATAATTTTAATTTGTAAAATACTATCTTTTGGATTCTAAATCCTATAAAACCATCACTGTATGAGTTTTTCCAGAACCCGTTTGATCATATGCAAAGATGCAAACCTGAAAACGTAATAAGCCATACTAAAATTGTTTGAAGGCAATGAGTAAGGCACATCACCTTATAACCATCCAAATCACCTTATAACCATCCAAAGCACTCTGGACAAGCTGTGAGACCTCCACAAACATCTCTACCACCTGCATTAGATGTGGCTAAACATAAGAATCAAGGATATGTCTTTAACGAAGCAATCAAGGAGAAGAGTGAAAGAGAAAGGCTTGATTTAAGGTCCAGGGAAGACGTGTATCTTCTGACCACCTAAAAAAGGTCCAGGGAAGACGTGTAGCAGATAATGAAAACCAGAAATCAAAACCCAAAAAGGATAGCAGATAATGGAAATCAGAAATCTAACTCAAAACCCTAAAAAAGATAACAGATAATGGAAACCAGAAATCAAAACCCAAAAAAGATTGAATCATACCTGCGAGAGATGAAGAAACCAATTTAATACACAAAAGAACTCATTCTTCATTCTTACCGCCGAATCGAGTTCAGAAGTCGAATGAACAAACCCTAGAAAGCAGTAGAAATGAAAAAAGTAGTTTAGAAATTGATTCTGTAAGTGATTTCGAACACAAAATAGACGCAAATCAACCAAATAGGGTCAAGATAAGAGAAATCGGTTACACACAAACCTATGATTTCCAAGAATAAGACGGTACTTTTCGATCTCCACTTCAATCTCTCATATGGATCGTCGTCAACCATATTCTATACGGAACCCTAAAAGGGAATAAGAAAGAAAGAAATGGAGAGAGCAAATGTGTTCAAAGAAAGAGAGCTGGCGATTTCTTTGTTGTTTTTTCAGAAATGGGGTCTGATTGTTCTGATTTTTCAGATTTAGTTTGAATTAGGGCTAAATTGGTTTAGGGGGGGGATTGAAGATGGATACCGATGAAATGTTTAAAGGTTTAAAAGCTTTGTACACGGTGCTGATGGCCGGATTAGGTAACTGTGAAAAAGAAAGAGGAGAAAGAATAAGAAAGGGATTACCGGATGTAGAGAATAACTGAGCGGGAATCACATTTTGGGAAATTCTTCTGCGACCGAGTTTTTGGGGTGTACTTGGGCTTTTAATGAGATTCGATCTCAAACACATTTTCTTAAGATTATGTGCTTTAAATACTTGTACATCATGCTTAATTCTATTGTACAATCTTAAAAATTCAACACTATCCATTTCTCTCTCCAATATATATTAATGTATTATAGATAGATATAGATATAGAGGAAGGGTAAAATGAAAACTACTCCGAGTTGTGAAAACTTTCAAAACTCTTCAAAAACGGGGTCAAAAAGTTTTTTTTTTCATTCAATTTTTTTATGGTGATTCTTTAGGTTATAGGCTACCCCTAGGTGGAAAAAAATCAAAAAAAAGCCTCGGGGATTTTTTTTTTAAATGTCAAAAAACGGTCTTGTTACATATGTAACATTGTATACATATATAGGTTACATATGTAACAACCGTTTTTTGAGATTTTTTTTAAAAAAATTGACGGGGCGTTTTTTTGATATTTTTTCACCTCGGGGTAGCCTATAACCTAAAGAATCACCATAAAAAAAATTGAATGAAAAAAAAACTTTTTGACCCCGTTGTTAAAGAGTTTCGAAAGTTTTCCCAACTCGAAGTGGTTTTCACCATAACCATCCCCTATATATATATATATATATATATATATATATATATATATATATTACATAAAATATTCAAATTTTATAAAAGTTAGACTTTTCATAAGTCAAAATTACCACTTTGTTTCCATAATATTTATTTTAATAAATTTTGGAAGTATTCAAAATACCTAGAGATTTCATGTAAAAATATCCAAATATATATTTATTTTTAGAAAGCTAAAGTTTTGACATAAATTTTATATATTCAAGATTAGGGTTTTTAAGTTAAGTTTTTCTTGTTTAAACCATCAAGATGCAAGTTTTTGAACAAGACTTTCATCATTATCATCATAGAACACATGTGTAAGAGTTTTGTAAGGTTTAACGAACTTTAAACGATAAATCTCCAAAATCTATAAAAAAAACTAGGGTTTTTCTTATATTTTTGTAGTTTAACATAGAATATGAACTTTTCTTTGTTTAAATCCAACCAACAACTTGGATGAGCAATATTTAAGATCATCATCTAAAATATTTGGTTTAAGAAAAATAAGTTTGGTTAAATAGATTACATGGTTTTCTTTACAAAATAACAATAAAACAAGACTTTCTTGTTGGGGATTTAGAGAAACTGAACAAGAGAATTTAGAATAAATAAAAGAGAGTTTTTACACTTAAACAAGCAAGGAAAAGGTAGTGTAGGTGAAGTATGTTGGAATTTTGGGAGAAAAACTAGTGGAAAATGGGTTTTTCACTAAGTGTGAAAAATGAGTTTTTCACCAACTTTGGACTAAAATAAAATACAGATAACATAGGTTTTTGCCTCTGTACTTTAATGGGTTTGTGATAGTACGTTGTGAGGGCTTTCCAACGCATCAAACCACGTCCAAATCCGAGCTCGTATGAATGAGATATCGAAGCTCAAAGTTGAGGTCTCGCAACTTGTGAAGCTGCGAAAATTAGAGAGAAAAATGCTAAGTATAGCATGTTAACTCATCCCACATTGGTTGGGGAATGAAACCAAAAGTAATTTATAAGGTGGAACCTTACCAACTATTGTTTCCTTTAGTAGGACACATCCCTTGGACCCTGAGGGGTGCTTCGCACCCCTAACTCGCACTCGCACACGCGCGCGCGCGTGGCGTGGGCGTATGAGGCGCAATGTGGCACTTTGATGGCGCACTTTGCACTTCGCATTGCCGCGAGCCGCTTGAGAGCCGCCTTATTGTTTTTAAGTTCAACCGGAAGTTGGTCCGGTTGATGACCGGGCAGATATAGGTTCAAGCGGACTGTGAGTTGAACCGGAAAAAAGTCAGGTTCGAGCGGAACCAGTTCAAGCGGACCTGGGTGGTCCGGGCGGAACCGAGTTCAACCTGAACAGTAGTTCCGGTTGAAGTTCAAGCGGAAGTTGAACCGGAAGAATTTCCGGTTGAAGTTGGAACGGACCGGAAGATCAGTTCTTCCGGAAAACAGCTGTTACGCGGAGTCTTCCGGAATGACAGCTGGGTAAACGCGTTTTTGAGCTAATTAAGGTAATTCCGCGTTAATTAGAAATCAATTTGCATTAAAGACGTTTAATGCAAAGTTTGACTACGAATTAACTTTTGAGTGCTCAACAAGAATTCTCACCACTATAAATACAGCCTCATTAGTTGAGGCAAAACACACCGAATTCCACACACAGAATTCTTTCTCTCATTCTCATCTTCATATCTTCTTCCAATTTTCATCATGTTCGTCAGGATCTTCAAGAACTCTAAGGTAACTTCAAGCTTAGAGTTATCCCGGCCGTACAATACGGTTTAGGCGATTGTACCCTGGGAAACAAAACGGTTCTTCGGTAGACCCGGAATTTGTTTTAAGGGACCCGGGTTTTGACCCGAAGCCTTCGCCAAGGTTCCTTGGAACCTTTCTCGTTTTTCTTAAGTAATATCAAAAGATTTTTATCAAATCATTTTTCTTTAACTTTCAAAACATTTTCCTTAATTCTCTGTCTTTAATTTTCTTCATTCAAATCAAGATAATTTCATTTCACTTGTATTGTAATTTTAATTTATTTCATTTCCTTGTAATCTTTTATTATTTCTTAGTATTGTATTTTATTTCCGTGTAACATTTTATTATTTCCTTGTAATTGTTGATAGGAGTAGATCAACTTTATTTCAAGTGTATTGTAATAGAATAGGTTTATTTCTTTTGTTGTAATCGTACTAAATAAAAGTATTTATTTTATTTAAATTTACGAACGGTTTTCCTACAAAGTATGACTGACTAATTCCACACTTGAATCTCCGAAGAAAGATAATGAACACTTTGTTTTTTGGTGCTTGAATCTTGAAACAAAACTAAATAAATGTGTTTGGTCTGGGTTGTTACGTTCAACCTAATGGAGTAAAGAGAGGGAGAGTTTGTGTGCGTTATTTGGTGGTGTCTAGAAAATGGTGAAGGATGGTGTATGTAGGAAGAGGGGGAGCATATTATATATCCACAGGGTAATAGCATGCATGGAACACAAGGTGACAAGATTTATGGATGTGTGGCTAGAGGAACATATAAGTCTAAATGTCAGCTTTTCTTGGAAACATAATCTAAGTATCTAACCAACAAGTATCAAAAAAGGTTAGTCAACAAGGATTTTGGGTTTCGGTTAGTATAATCGAGAGGAGGGTTGGGTTTAGGGGAAAAGCGAGAGAGATGGGGGTTCGAAAAGAGAGCTAGAGAGAGATGGAGCGAGATAGAGTTTTTGCAAACAAAACCGGGTTTAAAACTAGTCTACGAATAATAACAACTTGCGTGTTTTTCTAAATATTAATTTATAAAATGTTCACATAAAATCAGAAAAATATCATTTTTATAATTCTAGATTTTAAACCCGGTTTTGTTTGCAAAAAACTCTATCTCGCTCCACCTTTGCGTGGTTTTTAATTTATCAAATTATATCACCAAGTGTCTCGTGTCGGGTCGACTCGGGTGTTATCCGATATTTGTCAGACAAATGAATATAAACTATGTAATGTACGCACGTGTTATGCATGAAATGACATAACACTACTATAAAAATAGCATTTTATGACGCGCAAATGCACGTAAAAGAAGGCCCGGTCATAAAGAGAGATGACACGTAAAATGCGTGTCATCTGCTTATGACGCGCATCTTATGACACACAAAATGAGTGTCAGAATGTGTGTCATAAAATGAGGGTCAAGGAAGACCCCTCCATAAAAGGAGATGACACGCATTTTTGCGTGTCGTGGATTTAAAAAAATTCAGAAAAAATATATATATATTTTTTAGAATCACTAATTTTTACATTAAATATGATAATTTACTTCATAATAAAAATACACTTACAGTAAAATAATGCATTTCATATAAAATAACACAAATAGATCATGTATACTAACAATAAACCTATAATAATAAATCTAACACAATATCATTTTCCTTAGCGTTCTTACAATATTTACGCCCCTTCCACAAGCATTCTTAGCATCAGATACCTGCAAATTATAAACAGTTTTCTAATTGTTAAGAAATAAAGATGATTCGTGGGTGATATATAAAGTTAGATACTTTACCTCTCAGAACTAAAATTTGTAATCTTAATTTTGAACTGTCATGCATCAGAGCTATATAAGATGTATAAGAAATAAACATAAACACTGAAGTTGAAATAGATCAAGTTGAGGAAGAAAAAGGGAAAATGGGCATGTTGCTTGACCACCATAACTGATCGAGTTCAAGGGAAGATAAAGACTCCTTCCCTGTTTATAAGGCAATGGTTTAGGCTATGTGTAATCGGGCGTGATACCCCAACCCCCCACCATAGCGCCCCATATAGCGCCCCTGGGCACCCCCCGGGGCGCCATGTTGTGTTTTTTGTGGGTGTGGCGTTACCTAGATGGCGCCTCTCCCCCCTTGACTTTTCAAAAATATCCGTTGGAATATATCCGTTGGGGCCATTAATACATTTTTTTTTAAATGTTATATTTTTTTTTGATATAAAAAGAGTGGTACCCCCATTTTTTTAACAACACTTCTTCACTCTCCTCTACTACTATATTTCTTCCAAGTTTTTTTAAGAAAATGCAAGGAGGAGGACCATCATCAAACACGCCCTTCCAACCTCCCCGTCGTACGAACGGTAACCCCGATGATGACGGGTTGTTCGCGTACATGGCGAATTTAGGATCACCGCCAATGCAACAACCGTTTCATGCAAACTTCCCGCAAGGCATGGGGTTTAATCCCTTTGCTCAACATTCTTTTTCTCCGTTTCAAGCATTCCAACAACAAAACTCATTTCAACAACAAACCTTCCAACAAAACAATCCATTTCAAGCTTCTCAATCGCCCTCGCCTCGACCTACACCATCACCCACGTCTCGACCGACACCATCACCCTCGTCTCGACCGACACCTTCTCCCGAAGACGACGTCATACCGCTTGACGATGATGTTGTGCCCGAGACCCAACCGAAGCAAAATGCGGGTAGGAAAAAACGGTCACACAAAAAGAAGGCACCCGAGGCGCCGAGAGAGAAGAAACAAGTGCAACCGTGGACGGAGGAAGAAGAGGTGGCGCTAGCTAGAGCTTGGCTTGATTGCTCGGAAAACCCGATCATTGGTAAAAATAGTTATTAAAATCTTTATTTATGTATATATATGTATTATATTATTTTTTTAAATGTTGATATCGTATATATATTTATTTATTTTTTTTAATGTTGAAGCTAACGACCAAGACTTGACGACTTTTTGGCGAGAGACGAGAAAGAAGTTTTATGAGTTGATGAATGCCAATGAGCCATACCGCCAACCCGACTCCATATCGGGTAGATGGACCGATATCAACAAAAAATGCAAGATTTTTTCTAGCATTTACAACCGTATGGTATCGGGTTGGCAAAGCGGTCAAAACAACGAAGATGTCCAATCACAAGCGCTAGTCGAATACGGGGTCGGTCGTCCCGCGTTTAACTACATCGCGGTTTGGAACGTGGTTAAAAATGCACCAAAGTGGCTTTCTCAAGTTGATTTGAAGAATAAAATAAAGGGTCGCTCGAAAAAGTCTAGGACCGAATCAACAAACGAAATGGATGGGGAGAGTTCGGATGCTCGTGCCTTTGATTTAAATGAGGATGTTGAGTATGTGCACGTCGAGCCTCGTCGACCACCTAGTCGAGATTTCACGAAGGCTCAAAGGGCTTCGTCGTCGTCAAGTCGTTCCACCGCCACCACCGTCTCAAATATCACCAAGCTTCAAGAGGAGATGAATGAAAAGCTAGACACGATGGTGAGTTTGCGTCGAGAACAAACGGGGTTAGTCAAACGCCGTATAATGCACCAAGATTTACATGAGCTTCGACAACCACTCCCGGATGACGAGCCTGCGCGTACGATCGCAATAAAACTTAGGGAGGAAATCGCGAAGAGTTACATGAGTGGCTAGTAGGGTTGTTTTTTTTTTTATGTTATGTGTCGTTTTTTTTTTATGTCATGTTATTTGTTTAACTAGTATCTTTTTATTTTAATTGAAGTTTTAAAATTTTATAATTTATTTTATTTTATTAGTTGACTAAAAAAATAAATAAATATGATTAGGTAATGATTAGTGGGGCTTTATGGTTACACACTTGAGATGTTATAACCCCCCTATGCCATGTCATCGCCACATGGCGTATAATGCCCCATGGTGGGGCTTGATGACTACACATAGCCTAAAAGAATCCACATTTCAGCTCCATGAAGAATTTGTTACCTTGTCTGCAGCTCCATGAAGAATCAACAATGGTGATGAAACCTGCAACATTTTCAATAACAGTCGAATCATTTATGTTATGAAACACACACATACACATACAGAAAAAAAACCTTTTCCACTTGTGATCCGAGTTTGTTTGTGGCATTAAGAAGTTCAACAACAGTCTTTAACCTTGTCTGACCAGAATAGTTTATGACATTGTAATCATAACCACCATCAGGGCTGCTCAACCGTTTTGGGGGCCTAAAGCGAAGTAAAAAATCCGAGCCCTCGTTCTTTCTTCAAATAAGACTTCTAGTTTATTTTCTTGTTCTTTTTTGAATAACTTGATTCTTTATTTTTTCTTGTTCTTTTTTGAATAACTTGATTCTTTATTTTCTATTTAGATTTGACATGAAATCAAGTACTCAATTCATGTAACCAAATCTACTAAAACAAAAAAGAAAAAGGCATTATCTTTTGGTACAGTTAATTACAAATGAACATTAAACGCTAATAAAAAAGAACTAAATAGTACATAACTGTAATTAAAAGACTATATTAAGTATGAAAAAACCTAAAAAGAACTAGAACATCAAACTTGTACAAAAGACTTACTTCCAAGGGGGGTCGCAGAATCACATGGTTATCTACCAACAATCAGTTTGTGCATTGGCTTTCTATAGAAAGCAATACCTGACAAAAAGTTAAGGACTAGATAATTACGATGGATTTATATTATATTAGATATCCAAAAGATAAATAAAAGGAACTATATACATCTGATGCAGCATAAGGTACAGCTATAGTAGAATGCTGTAAAGAATTCATCAGTGCAGGTCTAATTCTTGTTCAAAGTTCAAACTACACACCTGATTGTAGAATGCTTTACAGAATCTACTCCTAATAGAAGAACCAAATTATTTAATTCCCACATGAAAGAAAAGATTACAGAAGGTTGAGAAATTTGGAGACAACAATCATATTCAAAGCGTAAAGTAAAATCAAGGTGATAAAAAAAGAACGATTAGAAAAACCAGGTAGTCGATTGATTGTCTCTCTGTTTTCAGTCTCCCGCTTCTTCTCTTTGGTGTCTTTCAAACCCTAAGCCATCACCACCAAATCATACACAGTTAAAATTTAATCAAGAATTGGGGGCTCTATCAGAAATACTTAAAATTCAACTATACCTTTGATAGGATGATGTCCAGAAGCTCAAGGTTAATTTGGATTCATAAGGTTCCTGTTCATAGCTGCAAGTTCAACACCAAAATCAAAATCAAAATCAAAGTAAGATCAAAGATATAAAATTCCTTTAAAATGTGAAACCCTAAATTAATAAACACATACCACATCTGCCATCTTAAAGGTCTAACAAGCTTTGGACAAACCACCAGATCTCCATTGCCAAAAGACGAAAGTTAGAGTTATGTTGGATCACACAGTGACTCATCTGTTGGATATTGGATGTCCAGACCCGACAACACCAAGAACCCGACCCGGTTAGACCCGTAAGGAGTTACACTGAGGGCAACGAGATTTAAATCCGCTTAAATTGTTTAACCGGTAATTCACGGAATTGTGTAATTATTTATTTAATTACTAATTATTATCCTTGTGATAATAAACGGAGAAAAACGTTTTCGATTAAACGTTTACGGTGAAAATAATGGTTCAAATAAATAGTTGTTTGAATTTATAAGTTCTCGGGTTTACGACTTTTATATTAATAAACTTGTTTTATTAATTCGTAAACTATGGTGGTTCGTTTCGATGAAAGAGATAGACGAGGGACCTAAAAGGAAACTTAGTTTCCTATAAATAGGCGACTAGGGATTAGGGTTTGGTGCTCCTAATCCCTTGCGCCACTTTCGCCGTCGCGCTTCCTCTCCCCTCATCGATCTCTCTCTCTCGCCGGCTCCCTTCCACGACGAAGCTTTAGTCGCCGGTGATTATTTCGTCGCCCCTTCCGACGAACATCGAAGCCACAAGCGACCTTCACCCGAGAACGAAGCCGCCGCCGCCACCTCCTAAGAGGACCGCCGCCGTCGCCACCCTCACCGCCGCCGCCGCCTTTGCCGCCGCCGCCGCCGTCGCCCCACATCCTTGGGCCGACGCCATCAAACCCTAGATCGCCGTCGCGATCTAGCGTATCTCCGTTTTCGTGCGACACCATAACCACTCGCCTTGTCGTCGTCGTTACGATATCGCGAGTGCGAGCTTTGTCGCCATAATCGTTCGTCCGTCTAGGCTAAAACCTAGACGTCGTCATAGTCTTTATACGTTGGTGCTCGATTGTCGCCACCATAAACCGAATCGTTGTGGTTTTCAACGAATCGGTTAAAGACGGTTTTGGCGATTTGCTAAACGATTTGATCCGAACGTCGGATCGGTTATTCCGTGAAAACCTAGCGTCGTCACGTTGTTCCTCGGTGTCTCTAGCGTTTGTTAGATCACCGCGAAGGTATATCTAAACTCCATTTTAGTTTAGATGTTTTATTTCGATTAAATATAATCGTTGTTATTTTCGCGCTAAAATGTTTACCGCGAAATGGTGTTTGCGTGATTAATCATTTTGGTGATTGTGATCCTGTTGACACGATTTCGACACCAACGGTTTACGCGTCTTAAATTTAGTAAAATTTATTTTTTCCGCTGCGTAAACGGATTACCGGTTTAATCCGTTTTAACTCTTAATTTACTAAACCCGGTCGGTAATGTTTTAATTAAACGGTCAAGTTTTTTTTTTAACGTCACCGGGCACCCGTATACCACTGTCGAAACCCAACATCATCTTCGTTCTGTTTTGAGAACATATGAATTATCAAATCAGATAAGTGCAAAAATCTTCATGACAAACAAACCCTAGATCTAAGAGAGAGGGGACTAATTTGAACAAATCTGAGTCATATTCTCATTTATTTTATAAGATCTGAAATCATACGCATACATATATACAAACACAGATTCAATTACATCGGATAATTCATATCTTATCTTCTCATATTTGCATCTAAACACAGATTTAACAAATTTTGGCCTGGATCTACAGCACATCGAAGCGTTCCCCAACTAAATTACCCGAAATGATGTTAACGTTTCACAATCACACGGCCAGAAAATAAAAAAAATCATCTTAAATCTGATGAAAATATTGCTAAAATCATCGTTCGGAAACAAAATTAAACACAAAAAAAGGTAGGAACACGAGAACAACACGAATCAGAATAACTTCAAATACAGAATCGTTTATGTTGGTAAAACCACACCTAACCTCATCATCGATTTTTGGCTAGAATCAGCAAGAACGTGGCCGAAGCCACATCTGCTGTTGTTCTGATAGGAACAAAGAAGGAGGTGGAGAGTTGTCGGAGTTCGTCTTTGGGCCGAATAGGTTTGCCGGAGGTCGCGAGCCTCTCCTGCTGTTTTGGTTGGCCGGATGTTGAAGCAATGCCGGCGTTCGACTAGAGGTTGGAGGGGGAGAGCGTTCGATTCGAGGATGGAGGGGGAGGGGTTTCACCGTTAAATGATTTGAGGATTTTAGGGCTTTTTGTTTGAAAAATGATTTCAGGCTGAAGCGGGAATTCAATTTTGTGGAGCGGGAAAATAAAAATATAAAGAGACAGAAATTAATGACGCATAATTTTAAAAATTTCATCCGTGTTTTTTATGACAGTTAATTTGTGACGCGTAAAAATGCGCGTTGTTTACTTTTATTATTTTAGAAATTATGACAGGTTTTTTATGACGCTCACATTTCCGTGTCGTAAAGCCACTGTGTGTCATAATTCGCGCGTTATTAAAGACCTTTTTTCTTATAGTGTGATTTTGTTTGTAATTTTGGGTAAGGCTATGTGTAGTCATCAAGCCCCACCATGGGGCATTATACGCCATGTGGCGATGACATGGCATAGGGGGGTTATAACATCTCAAGTGTGTAACCATAAAGCCCCACTAATCATTACCTAATCATATTTATTTATTTTTTTTAGTCAACTAATAAAATAAAATAAATTATAAAATTTTAAAACTTCAATTAAAATAAAAAGATACTAGTTAAACAAATAACATGACATAAAAAAAAAACGACACATAACATAAAAAAAAAAACAACCCTACTAGCCACTCATGTAACTCTTCGCGATTTCCTCCCTAAGTTTTATTGCGATCGTACGCGCAGGCTCGTCATCCGGGAGTGGTTGTCGAAGCTCATGTAAATCTTGGTGCATTATACGGCGTTTGACTAACCCCGTTTGTTCTCGACGCAAACTCACCATCGTGTCTAGCTTTTCATTCATCTCCTCTTGAAGCTTGGTGATATTTGAGACGGTGGTGGCGGTGGAACGACTTGACGACGACGAAGCCCTTTGAGCCTTCGTGAAATCTCGACTAGGTGGTCGACGAGGCTCGACGTGCACATACTCAACATCCTCATTTAAATCAAAGGCACGAGCATCCGAACTCTCCCCATCCATTTCGTTTGTTGATTCGGTCCTAGACTTTTTCGAGCGACCCTTTATTTTATTCTTCAAATCAACTTGAGAAAGCCACTTTGGTGCATTTTTAACCACGTTCCAAACCGCGATGTAGTTAAACGCGGGACGACCGACCCCGTATTCGACTAGCGCTTGTGATTGGACATCTTCGTTGTTTTGACCGCTTTGCCAACCCGATACCATACGGTTGTAAATGCTAGAAAAAATCTTGCATTTTTTGTTGATATCGGTCCATTTACCCGATATGGAGTCGGGTTGGCGGTATGGCTCATTGGCATTCATCAACTCATAAAACTTCTTTCTCGTCTCTCGCCAAAAAGTCGTCAAGTCTTGGTCGTTAGCTTCAACATTAAAAAAAATAAATAAATATATATACGATATCAACATTTAAAAAAAATAATATAATACATATATATACATAAATAAAGATTTTAATAACTATTTTTACCAATGATCGGGTTTTCCGAGCAATCAAGCCAAGCTCTAGCTAGCGCCACCTCTTCTTCCTCCGTCCACGGTTGCACTTGTTTCTTCTCTCTCGGCGCCTCGGGTGCCTTCTTTTTGTGTGACCGTTTTTTCCTACCCGCATTTTGCTTCGGTTGGGTCTCGGGCACAACATCATCGTCAAGCGGTATGACGTCGTCTTCGGGAGAAGGTGTCGGTCGAGACGAGGGTGATGGTGTCGGTCGAGACGTGGGTGATGGTGTAGGTCGAGGCGAGGGCGATTGAGAAGCTTGAAATGGATTGTTTTGTTGGAAGGTTTGTTGTTGAAATGAGTTTTGTTGTTGGAATGCTTGAAACGGAGAAAAAGAATGTTGAGCAAAGGGATTAAACCCCATGCCTTGCGGGAAGTTTGCTATGAAACGGTTGTTGCATTGGCGGTGATCCTAAATTCGCCATGTACGCGAACAACCCGTCATCATCGGGGTTACCGTTCGTACGACGGGGAGGTTGGAAGGGCGTGTTTGATGATGGTCCTCCTCCTTGCATTTTCTTAAAAAAAACTTGGAAGAAATATAGTAGTAGAGGAGAGTGAAGAAGTGTTGTTAAAAAAATGGGGGTACCACTCTTTTTATATCAAAAAAAATATAACATTTAAAAAAAAAATGTATTAATGGCCCCAACGGATATATTCCAACGGATATTTTTGAAAAGTCAAGGGGGGAGAGGCGCCATCTAGGTAACGCCACACCCACAAAAAACACAACATGGCGCCCCGGGGGGTGCCCAGGGGCGCTATATGGGGCGCTATGGTGGGGGGTTGGGTGTTATCACGCCCGATTACACATAAGATCTACATAACAGATTCTTCATGGAGCTGAAAAGAGGTCTTAGTTTGTTTATATTTCTTGTATTATGATACTTAATGTATATTTTGGTGCACATATAAAATCTCTTATATATCTATATGCTTTTATCAGGTCATGTCAATCTTCATGGCTGATGTCAATTTCGTGGTAGACCTGATCCCTGAATTGCCCTGTCACAGTATGCTCTTTTATTAGATGCAATATGAGGTTAAAGTTTAAAGGTATTCATCTCTGTTTCAGGTGCTCAGTTCAATTATGTAAATATTATTATTATTACTTATTAGTTTACTCATCTCTGTTTGTTAGTTTGTGTTGAATTATATTCAATTTAATAGGTTCCTTTTTTATGTTCTGTTTCTTTTTTATATATCCTTATTTTTAATGTTTTCTTTTATTTGTGGCATGTATGAGTCGGTTCCCAACTAGAAGGTCAATTTCCGTAATTGCAGAGCATATCAAGGGGTGATTTGGCTCTCCTTCTCGGGTATAAAAGCCTGGGTTCTTGTCTAGGGCTTAACACATCAACAGACGCCTCCATCCTTCATCCGCTGCTCTCTTCTTCATCTCTCTTGGCTCACTACTGCTGCATTTTGCTCTTGTTCCTCTTGCTGATTTCTACTTAGTAGCTGCAACTTAAAGTTGCAGCCCCTTTTTCTTTGTTCGATTACAGCATAGTCTTGATATACTTTAGTTCGATTACATAAATATCAACATTACTATATCGGTTTAACATAGAGTGTTAAATCTTTAGCAAGCCGATGTTAAAATGGCTATATCATAGGAGCAAAGTTATGATACAGATCAGTCCTACCAGCTTTGTTTTGCTTACTGTCCATTTGCAAAGACACTTGATGCAGCTTGAATCTTTGGCTGCAACAAGAGTTGAGATTGATCCACCTACAGGAGTTAAATTATTGCTGATATATTATATATACTGGATTAATAAAACCACCTAGTTAATGTTTGAGGTTTATCTAAATAGGAATGCTTATTTGCAGTATACTATTCAAGGCTGGTTAATTGTTTTTTTTAAGTTGTAGGATTAGCTGGTAAATTACAAGTGCAGGATGGAAAGAGACAGTGTCAAGGGAGCATGTGGAGTTCTAACAACAGGAGCAGCTGCATCAGTAGTGCAAATTGATGTCCAAGATCATCATCCAAAATCACCACCAGTACAATGTATAATGAATTGTTACTTAGAATATAGTTTATGAAAAACTTGAATAGTTGTATACACTGACTTGTTTTGTTGTATATATGAAATGTATTATTTTTTTATAAGTGTATTTTATTTTCTATTATGAAGTTAATTGTCATTTAAGGTAGAAATTAGTGATTCTAAAAAAATATTTATTTTTATTTTTTTTAAAAAACCATGACACGCATTTTTGCGTGTCATCTCCCTTTATGACGAGGGCTTTCTTGACACATACATTTATGACGCGCAATGCGCGTCATAAATGCGTGTCATAAATGCGCGTCATAAGCCGATGACGCATTTTTGCGCGTCGTAAAAATTTATGACGGTGGATACAATGACAGGCTTTTGCGCGTCATCTAAGGGCTTTTATGACGCGCAATGCGCGTCATTAAAGCCTTTTTTTGTAGTAGTGTCAGAGCTCATCTCCACATCACCCTCTTTACTTCAGCTTTCCAAATAGCCTAGGTGCAACCTGCATCTAAGTCAGTCTCGGTATTAAAAAACTCAGCTTCCATGACAAGTGTGGTTCCATAATAATCCACCTGAAACCCTTCGGGATGGATCATCATCCATGCATGGCAAGTCATCATGGATTTAAAGATGCAGCATGCACCTA
>JBCNJP010000480.1:0-19977 GCA_039602395.1 Deinandra increscens subsp. villosa
GGGATGTTACATAATATCACTACATTTTCCCAGGATGAGAGGGAAGGCCTACACGAGGCATGGGAAAGGTACAAGGGGCTGCTTCGCAAATGTCCTCATCATAATATGGATGAGTGGCTCCAGGTATAATACTTCTATAACGGTTTGAAAAACACAACCCGAATGCATATTGATTCCTCATCGGGAGGATCAATCTTGAACAAAACTCCGGCAGATGCCATCACGCTGATAGAAAATCTAGCTGCTATAAGCTATGACTGGAAACCCCCTAGAGGTCGCCTAGCTTCTAATTCTAAATAGCCTGACGTACATAGTATTGACGATATCACTGCAATGGAAGCAAAGATCGAGGCCCTCACGAGCCAAGCGAATCGTCTGACTACCAAGTCTAATGCTTTTGATTCCTGCGGTAGTGCACACGCCTTAGATAAGTGTCCAGTTTTCGCTGCTACTCTCACTGAACAAGTTGACTCGACACATAACTTCTATAGTCATCCGTCAGACCAATCTAATTGCCAATCCTACAAATCAGACAAAAGAAATCAACCTGGTGGCTCATGGCAAAACTCAATTCAAATTTCAATAACTCCAACCAACCCTACCTACCGCCTCACCTCAATCAAGGCGAGTCATCGAAGTTAGACAAATTGAAGAGGTTAGTCCAGGATCTGGTTAATGCTGATAGCAAGCACGATACTGATATAAAAAATCAGCAAATGAGTATTCAAAACATGGAGAGACACTTAGGGCAGATAGCCAACCTCCTATCTGAATGAAATAAAGGGGGGTTACCAAGCAACACAGAAGTAAACCCTAATGTTATTGTCAATATGGTCACTATAATAGAAGAGGACGACGATTCACTCGAGAGAAGTCATGCCCAACTGCGAGATCAATCTCGTGCACTTCAGAAGCAAAAGTTTGAAAATTACTATGAAGATCACAAGGAGGATATAGAGGAGGAGCAAAGATATTAGCAATTTCTTGACCTCATCCTTGAACGCGGCTCTGAAGGAGAAGACTTAGAGCCTTCTTATCAAGGTTATGTTATAATCGTTGCCTATCTCAAGTTCCTATCTTCAAAACAAAAGAAAGCATCCTTGGTCACTTTGGCAAAGGTAACTCCTGAATTTTTCAAACTACGCGGACAAACAATAGGATTCGGGTAGCTTTATTATAAAAGCAATTTGTCCCGATCTAGTGATTTGTACACCAAAAAACAGATCGAAAGTTAACCCAAACTCAAGAACATGAAAACGTAAATTAAACTCAGTTTATAGCTCAAATTGATCAGAGATTACATGATATGAACTCGTTGAACAATCCTAATCGATGATCTAAACACAAAACTCTCTGAAATTTAAGATAAAAAATTCCTCTCTCTAGAAATATGAACTTGAGTAAACGGTTTATCAGAAGTGTTCTTGTGAGCTACAGACCAACTGATATATATAGAGATCTTTGGTACGCTGCCCTTCCTCCTCTGGTTCGCTGATGTCAATTCCTTTGTAGGTAGCTTCACAAAATTCTTTGGATGATGATCAGATTGTTATAAATCACAAACTTTGTGATTTATAACACTCATACATAATAACCCTTGGACTATCACACTATTACACATTCTACCCTATATACTATTAAACAATTCTAACCAACAACTAACGGAACTAACTGTGATACGCACACGTCACACAGAAAATGCTCTAACAGACTCCCCCTTGATGTGTGTTGTATCAGATCTTCAAACTCTTTGAAACTGTTGTTAGTTGATGTAGGGTAGGCATGGCAGGAACAGAACTGAGTCGACTGAACCATTTCCTGAAAGTATCCTTCGTTAGCTTGTTCTTTGACTGTAAACGACTTCGAGACACCATTTTTGGTCAGCAGATTTGAAGATCAGAGTATGATGATCATGTAAACGACTTCGAGACACCATTTTTGGTCAGCAGCAGCAGGGTTTATTGATTGAATTCATGGAATCTGATAAAGAAAATGATGTTTTTCTTGATAGATCTTCTCGGGCAACAAGAGATAAATGGATGAGGAAGTTGGGTCTGTTAAAAAAAAAACCGCTATTTTTTTTATTTTGTTTCTTCTTCACCGGCGAACCAGTAAACCAGCGACCCAATACTTTCCGGCGAACCAGAAGTCTAGTGAACCAACTATGTCGATCCAGAAATCAGTGCGGAACAATGTTAGCGAACCAGACAATGGTTACAACGAACCAAAACCACCGCAGAACTAAATTTTCCGGCGAAAACATAAAAGTTTCGGCGAACCAGTTTTTCCGGCGAAAACTCCGATTTTCAAAACTCGATATCTCTCTCAATTTGCAGCAAAAATCAATTCTGAAAGTTGCTATGGATTCGTATGAACGAGGAGAACAATTATAGCACCATTGTTCTACGGTTTTGATTTGATTTTAAGGCTTGAAAATAAACTCAGGCGAACTAACGTGAATGAGAAATTTGAAATCATATCAAATGTTGACGAAACTCAAAAATTCTTGTCGCATTAGCTTCGTATGATGAAACCAAACGTTTAGCAACTGATTTCATCCAAAATGATCAAGAGTTAACAATTTCACCATTGTTAAACATGAAGAACACATAAACTACCTGTGAAAACGTGATTCAGATCTAAACTCAATGAAAATGAGATCATAGACTTGCAATAGGTTCGTGTTGATATATGAAAATGACAGAATTCAAGAAATCGCACAAACAAACTTGAATTGATACTCAATTTTAGGATCAAACTTAATAGTTTGACTTCGAAAAAGTAAAACTCAAATCTTTTCCATATTTAAGCTCAAATTCGATCCAAAAAACTCTTAGAATCATAGTATGGATTGCTCTGATACCAATTGTAAAAGCAATTTGTCCCAATCTAGTGATTTATACACCGAAAAATGGATCGATAGTTAGCCCGGACTCAAGAACATGAAAACATAAATTAAACTCAGTTTATAGCTCAAATTGATCAGAGATTACACGATATGAACTCGTTGAACAATCCTAATCGATGACCTAAACACAAAACTCTCTGAAATTTAAGATCAAAAATTCCTCTCTCTAGAAATATGAACTTGAGTAAACGGTTATCAGAAGTGTTCTTGTGAGCTACGAACCAACTGATATATATATAGATCTTTGGTACGCTGCCCTTCCTCCTTTGGTTCGCTGATGTCAATTCCTTTGTAGGTAGCTTCACAAAATTCTTTGGATGATGATCAGTTTGTTATAAATCACAAACTTTGTGATTTATAATACTCATACATAATAACCCTTGCACTATCACACTATTACACATTCTACCCTATATACTATTAAACAACTCTAACCAACAACTAACGAAACTAACTGTGATACGCACACGTCACACAGAAAATGCTTTAAGAGACTCACCCTTGATGTGTGTTGTATCAGATCTTCAAACTCTTTGAAACTGTTGTTAGTTGATGTAGGGTAGGCATGGCAGGAACAGAACTGAGTCGACTGAACCATTTCTGAAAGTATCCTTCGTTAGCTTGTCCTTTGACTGGCTAAAAGAATAAACTCTTTGACAGCTTCAAAACCATTCGAATATCTGTATCTGAAGACTTTGATCTTTTCAACATGCAAGCTTCAGAAGACAGAAGTGTGGTTTTCTTTTCCAAACATAACTTTAATCTTGGGCAAAAATCTCCTTCGGAGACCAAGATGATTTATAATCAGTTTTGAAAAACTGTTGTATCCAGTGTCGATCAGACTGAAAACAAAGAAGAAATAAAATCTTTTTGAATTTTACAAACTTTATGTCAAAAGACACCTAAAATCTTTTTGGATTTTCGGAAACTGAAACATAAATTCAATACAAAATTAAACTCTATTTTTTTTTGGCGAGAAAGATCATGACGTTAGATCATATCAATCATAACGCATCTAGCACCTTTCAATTTTGAATTAGTCAGCATGAGGCAAAGATGATAGCAGATACAATAATTTCTTATTTATTTCAGCATGCACAAATCAATTTTTATAGCTTTCTGATATATTAAAGGTATATTATTTAAGTACTGATAACATGGTCCTCACACTTTTCAAAGATATTGGCAACTCATCATTTTTCAAGCTAAGCCATATCATACAGATATTTTCAATCATACGCATCTATGTGCTCGCTTTATAGAATTTATCTTTCAAAGATATAACCATCCATTGTGTGTCATGCAAAAAGAAAGGAGAATGTTAAATCGTCTACCTTAAGGTGGATCTTTCGATACGCAGATAAGGCCTCGGATTTAACAAAATAATAAAAATAAACAAGTTGAAGTTGTATAATTCAAGAACAATCAAGTCGGTCTTGTGGACACGCAGAGAAAGTCTGATGAATTATACGAAACACCAAGAAAAATAAAGCATAACCTCAAACGAACAACAATCAGGTCGATCTTTCAATACGTAGAGAAAGTCCGATCGTTTGAAAAAATAAAGAAAATCAAACAAGGATATCTCTTATTCTATGTTTGTAGATTTTTCACACAATACTCATCAAGATGATAAACCACAGTTATCAGGTAGGCATTATCTTGATATCATACTTGCATATATCATATTTGTCATGCACATCACACATATCAAGCAATAACCTACAGTCTTCACATATACTTTATCCATGACAGATAACGTATATGCTGATGTACCATCATTTCTCACATAGTCGGATCAATTTCTCATTTATTTATTTTATCCATGACAGATAACGTATATGCTGATAACGTATATGCTGATGTACCATCATTTCTCACGGCTTCTAGGTAGTTGACTTCCGTTGATGATTCTGATGTCGCTTGATTGGTACCTCATTGAGAATCAGTGAATCAGATTGATAGTGATCGATCTGAACCACGGGAAACCTTTTTTGAGTAACACAATCACGGATCACATGTCCCGTCTTGTTGCGGTAAAAGTATGCTCTCTCATCAACCAAAGTTATTTTCTCATTATGAAAACTCATAGCTTTTGCAGCAAGTTCTTCACATGTCTTGTTAAGAACATCAACTTTATTTTTTAAATTTTCAAACAAATCATCAAAATCTGTTACAACTTCTTTTACTTATTTCTTCCATTTCTCCACTTCTTTCAACAAACCATCATTTTTTGTTAGTACATGATTTCTGATCGTCATGTGAAGTATCGAGTACAAGAAAAGATGTGCAAGATTAGTTCTGGCTGAACCCTAGGCGAACTCTAGGTTCGGACACCGGCGAACCTTGTTGGAACTTTTAATAAGTGTGACTGACGCCATCAAATCTATTCTCGAATAATTCGGTTGAAGAATCCATTGTGATTTGATTCAGAGACGCGGGTTGTGATGCTCGAGGCTTGCAAGTTTGGACCGAAGACGTTTTCTGGAAAAGTCAACCGTTCGGGTCAACGGTCAACGTAAAAGTCAACGGAAGATCGGTTCGAGCGAGTCAAGCTTCATATTAATTAAATCATCTTTGATTTAATTAATAATAATTATGTCATTTGTTTTATTTGTATTTAGCTCATTTTATGTGTGTTAGCTAGTTAGTGGGCTAGTGAGCACATGGGCTCTCTATAAATAGGAAGGGATAGCTCTCATTAGATAGATGATGAATAATAGTTGAATAAGGATGTTCTAGAGAGATGTGAGCTATCATTCTAGAGAGAGAGAGTCACCATGGATTTCCTATGACGAGTTTGTAATCATTCGGTTCGTTGTAATCATTCAGCAATAATCAATGAATCGTTTGATTTTATCATTTTCTTGTCATGTTTTATCTTTGATTCTTCTCCATCCCGTCTCCTTCGATCTCACCTTCGTTCTTGCTCAAGATCGGGATTCTCGATGTGAAATCGGTCCTGACAAATGGTATCAGAGCGGGTACCGATCAGATTCATCTCACCGTGAATCTGGTCACTCGAATCTGTGATTTTGAGCTTGAATGAGGTGCTGATTGAAAAACCCACTTTGGAGACTTTTTCTACTTTTTCTTATTTTTGGAGCTGTTTGGATGATTTCTGGATGAATCTGATGATGGATTCTTGTTATTGGGTTCATTTAGATATGATTTCATGCTCCATATGTTCAAATCAGTGAAGAAATACGAGATCTGAGCTGAAAAAACGAAGCTGTTAGAGTTTTCCCGTTTTTGGGGTTTTGAAGACTTTTTGAGCTTTGATTCTGAGTTTTTGGTGCTAATACTCAGTGTTTTTGGATGAAATAAAGTACTGAATCTTGAAGGAAAACGCGTTCCGGATCCATTGGGAGCATCGGTTTTGTCTGAAACGCAACGGTTTGGGCAGATCTGGAGAAACACACAGTAGTGTGTGTTCTTGGTGTTCTTCATTTTTATGAAGATTGCCTTGGCGATCTCACAGCTGCTTGAAGGTGTTCATGGCGATCTCGATAGCTCTTGAAGATGTTCATGGCGACCTGGAAATCACTTGAAGTTTGTCTTGGCGATCTCGGTTTGATCTTAGCGATCTCGACTTATCTTGGCGATTTCGTGATAATCTTGGCGATTTCATAAGTCTTGGCGACCTCGTACATGAGCTTGGCGATCTTGAATAAGGGTTGGCGACCTCGTTTTTGGCTTTGGCGACCTCGTCACTTTGGCGATCTCGACTAACTTGACAACTGGGTTTTCGTTCAAGATAGTTGTTAGAGGATTTTGGTCGTTAATAATGAAAGAGCATCGGATAAGGATTCCAACGGTATAAATCTCGTGAAAAACGGACGAGTATTTTGGGAGATATGACTGAAATACGGTTTTCCGGTGCGAATTTGGTATTCCGGTGACTTCTCCGACAGCATTAGGGTTTCGTAAGGTTGAAGACGCAGGTGGGGGCTTGTTGATGACGTGTCAAATGGTGAATGGTGGCAGAGGGAATTTCTTCCTCTCTCCTATGTCGGTTGACCAAAACCTTCTCTACCTGTTGTCGATTCTCTATTGGGCCAAGGAGAAAGCGCGTGGGTCCCGCCAGCTCACCAAAAGAGCCGTTGAATTCTCTTGGTTGTCGCTTCCTAAGTGGATGATTCAACATTCACTCGGATCTGCAATCTGGACCATCAGATCATAATTTTTTCCAGCCGTTAGATCCAGCGTGTGCTTTTCCAGCCTCTTTCTGATTGGCCAGCGTAGTATCACACAGATTAAGCTTTTCAGCCCTTGGATCCCACGTTTCTCAGCCCTTAGATGAGTTTTAATACTCAATTCTGATTGGTCTACGTGATTTCACAAGGATCGACATTTTTCAGCCCTTGATTGCCTTATTTATCTACCGCTGGATCAAGATAATGCTCAAATCTGATTGGTCAGATTTCAAAAACATGGATCATGGATTTTTTTTTAGGGATTTTTCACCATTAATTAATTTTCAGCATTATTTCGTTAAAAGCGGGCATTTTTCTTATCGGTCTTTAACGAGACAAATGGGATAACGCCGCAACGGAATTTCAGAAAATATTTTATTGGTCATGGATTTATTCCGTCATATTTCGACCGGGTTTCTAGTTTTTGTTGACGTCAAGACCACGTTAGCTAACGACCACTGACGGACTGGTTTCGCTTCTCGGTTAAGTTTGTGACTGTTTCGTTATGTCTCACTTCAAGTTGTTTAGCTGATGCAGCGCTGATGTCATCTAACCGAATTAACTGGAATCTCAGTTAAATATTGGAATATTCCGTTAAATCTCTAACGGAAGGCCGTTACTTGAATAAAATTTTACGGTCTTCCCAGTTTCATTCCAGATTGCACCGTTTGACTCAGAATTCTTCACGGAATATTTTTCCGAGCTCAATTTTCTTCACCAAAAATTATGAAGACTCCGGTTATGAATAAATTTCTCGTTTACGCTCGGGATCTCAGTTTTTCACCGATTTGACATTATTTTCGCATCCAACCCAGTCACGCGGAACAAGTTCAGATATTTATGGATCATTCACAACTGTTAGCACCCGGCTTCCGGTTTTTCGCAAGATTGTCCGATTTCAGGATTTCAGTACCGTTTTCTCTTCGGAACTGAGCGGAACGGTTCCACTCTCTGCATCTGATTTTCCGCTTCCGCATCGGATGTTTTCAGAGGGATCTAGAGAAAAGGGGGAACTTCTATGGATTTGGATTATCGGGTCGATTATCTGAAGTTGGAGCATTCTCAGTGATTGATTGGTTTATCTGATTCGATTTGTTGCAAATTTGACTCCGATGTTCAGCTTTCTTAGTATTGTACCCGACCGTGTGAACCGAGTGAACTGCAGCACTTGGATCTCAACTGGAGCAACAAGAACAGAAGAAGCTTATTCAAAGGGGGAACCTTTACAACAGAAAGATTCCGGTTTATCAGTTATTCTTTGAAGATGCACGACAGAGCGGTTCTTCACCAGTATGACAGATTTGAAAGCGTCAGTCAAGGGGGAATTGTTGGAACTTTTAATAAGTGTGACTGACGCCATCAAATCTATTCTCGAATAATTCGGTTGAAGAATCCATTGTGATTTGATTCAGAGACGCGGGTTGTGATGCTCGAGGCTTGCAAGTTTGGACCGAAGACGTTTTCTTGAAAAGTCAACCGTTCGGGTCAACGGTCAACGTAAAAGTCAACGGAAGATCGGTTCGAGCGAGTCAAGCTTCATATTAATTAAATCATCTTTGATTTAATTAATAATAATTATGTCATTTGTTTTATTTGTATTTAGCTCATTTTATGTGTGTTAGCTAGTTAGTGGGCTAGTGAGCACATGGGCTCTCTATAAATAGGAAGGGATAGCCTCATTAGATAGATGATGAATAATAGTTGAATAAGGATGTTCTAGAGAGATGTGAGCTATCATTCTAGAGAGAGAGAGTCACCATGGATTTCCTATGACGAGTTTGTAATCATTCGGTTCGTTGTAATCATTCAGCAATAATCAATGAATCGTTTGATTTATTATTTCTTGTCATGTTTTATCTTTGATTCTCTCCATCCCGTCTCCTTCGATCTCACCTTTGTTCTTGCTCAAGATCGGGATTCTGTAACAGTCTTAGAGAGCTTGAGTGATATTCCTATATGTGTACTCTATGGATTCTCTATGGTCTAATACAAAGCTATTTGTATTTACATCTCGTGTCATCTTCGTTTAACGTTGATTTCAATACGATTGAGTAGACGATCATACGCTCACGCATTTTCAAGTGGTATCAGAGCCTATTGGTTCATTCTACTAAACGGAAATCATTGTTTTTCGGAGTTTTGAGTCAAAAAGTGAGGGTTTTTGAAAATTCTTCAAGTTTTTGAGCTCATTTGGTCATCTCGAGTGTATTCTTCCTGAAAAAACTTCTTCTAAATCATTTCTATGGAGTTTATCTGAGTTCCTATTAAAAAATTCGTTCAAAAAACAGAGAAAATCGTAAAAATGGAGTCGAAAGTGTTTGAGTTCGTCTGAGGTTCAGCGTAACTGATCTGTAAACGCTCTGAACTCTAGTCCGAATAGGGTTCGGACAGCTTTCACATGAAGTTGAGGTTCGGATAAGGTTCGGTCAACATTCGTTGGTTCTGAAGTTAGGGTTCGTACATAGTTCGGTGAGGGTTTGTTGATCTCCGAAGCTCAAGTTCGAAAAGGGTTCGACGGTTTCATTTTGTTTCGTTCAGGGTTCAGGCGAAGTTCGGCGAAACTATTTAGGTTCGGGACAGGTTCGGTGTGAATAGTAACCAGAATTTTACAAAAGGTCCGAATTTCAAGCATTTGTGGCTATTCAAAATTTGTTTCAAGAAACGATGCAAACTATGATGAACTATGATAACGAAAATGGAACAAGTTAGAAAGTTCCTAAATTGCTCAAATTGGAAGAATATTATAGTTGGGTTAAACGGTTTGAAGCATATGTGGACACAAATGACATTGATATGTGGTTGTCGTATACTCATCAATATGTTTACCCTAAGGATGAAACCGTGGAACCAGTACTTCAAAGAAAGATGTCATCTGAACAAAAGAAAGCATATCAAGCTGAAATGAATGCATATGGTACTTTGACAATGGCTTTGACTAAAGAGTTACTTCATCAATTTTCAGGTAACTACACATCAAATAGATTATGGGATGCGTTGGAAAAGAGATGTGAAGGCAATGATCAATATAAGGAAAGTCGTTAGAAGGTTTTGAAGAAGGAATTTGATAGTTTCAAGCATTATCAAAACTAATCAATTCCAAATCTGATTGCAAGGTTTGCTCACTTAATAAGTGAAATGTGTTTGGTTAGTCTTACAAAGGAAGGAGCTGATATGAAAGAAAAGATTTTGGAAGCATTACCTGAGAAATGGGAGAATTATTGATGATGATCACTCATGATAAAGAATATCCGGGATTATCTTTTAATGATCTGATTCAATGAATTCAAGCGAGATATATGGAGTTAATGGTTAACAAATCACTTCCTGCACGAGTTCAGAATCCTGCTGTGTATTTTGGTGATAATGATTCTACCATGAACGCTGGGAAATCTAATATTCTTAGTTCTACACCTCCTACAGCATTTATTGCAGGTAAATCTAAAACTTCTAGTTTTTTTTGTTGGTTGTAATGTTTCTGTTCCTAGTTCTTCGACTCAAAATTCTTTGTCTGTTCAAACTCTTGATGATTATAATGCTTTGATGTCTGCATTGGTATCTTCATATTTCGGGGTTATTACTGGTGCTGTTAGTAATGCTGAGTTGACAAATGAAGATTACGATCAGTTAGATTATGATCATTAGGAAGAAATGGATTTGAACTGACAATATGCTATGTTGGTTCGAAGAACGAAGAAATTTTTCAATAGAACTGGCAAGAAAAGATTGAATAAGGATGGAAAAATTGGATTGGATAAGTCAAAGGTTAAGTGTTATAAATGTTCTGTTTATGGATATTTTGCACGAGAATGTCCAAGTTCAAATGAAAACAAGCTGAAGTCTGGTCAACATGCTCATTTGGTTATTAATTCACCAAGGTTGAAGAGAAATCTGTTTCTTTTGATGAAAAACTGACAGACACATTTTGGCATTCAAATGAATTTGCCTGGAATGCAGACTCTGAAGCAAAAAATGAAACATGCTTCGTTTACTATTGCATTGACTGCTCGTCATGATGATGATGATGATAGTATTCTGACTGATTCTGATTCCAATTCGACAATATCAATGATCAAAGAGGTTAAAGTCGAAGAATCAAAATGTCTTGAATGTATAAAGTTAGGAAAGAAGAAATGCAACTCTTATAAAAGATTCTGATTTATTGTCTGATGAAATTGTTGTCCTCAAGAAGGAATTGGAAGAATTTCAAAAGAAATATTATGAATTGGCTCATGTCCATGAGGATGTTTTGAAAGAAAAGAGTAAGTTGGCATAAGAATGTGAGAAAGCCAAAGCTGAAGCATTGGATGCAGCTCAGGATTTTGAGAATTTGTTTGAAAAGAGTAATCCGGTTCAACAAAAGTATGAAAAGGCTAATGCTCTTGTGATTGAATCGGAAACTACTATTGAGAGACTTCAAATAAGATTTATATGCTTCAAGATGAAAATGTTCTTTATCGGGATAAAAATGAAGTTTTGACAAAAGATGTTGAAATTCACAAGAAAAAGAGAGAAAGTGTTCTTGAAGAATTGTTTGCTGAATGTGAGATCCGAAAGTTGCAAACGTATGAATATGATGATCTCGATGAAAAATTCATCAAGTCACAAAAAGAAGTGTTTGATGCTCAACAGAAAATCTCTGAATTGAATTTGGAAATTTTGGAGTTGCAAAGGCAAGTAAAGAATTGCAATTTGTCACCGTTGTTGAACTTCTTATACAAACAGGATCGGGGTGAAGATAGTTCTAAGAAAGATGATATTCACATGGTTCCTCAACTGGTGGATTTATCTGAGGTTACGTCTGCTTCGCTTGATCCTAAAGTCGAATTGCATGATTATTCGAAGTTTGCCACTCCATCCAAGAAGAAGAAGTCAAAGTCTAAGAAGATGGAAAAGTCTTTGGGTGAAGCTCCAAAGTTTAGCTCAAAGTCTATTTTTCTAGAAAATGAGCAAGTTTTTGATAAAAGTGGTTCCAGTACTTCAACTGCAACTGAAGAAGACAAAAGTTTGGTTGAGAAGAACAAACTAAAAGATATCAAAGCTAAATTCACTAGAGAAGCTAAGGGGAGAGAAGCTTCTGGCTCTTCAAGTTCTTCAAAGACATCTGGTTCAAGCACAAAGGCTTGGGTTATGAGGTGAAGGAAGCACCGGTTCAAGTTAAGAAGCCAGAAAATGCTACGCAGAATTCAAAAGTTAAAGTTCCAAAGAAATCACCTCCTCTGAAAGAAAAATCTTATTATTCTAGAAGGTCATCATATTCAAGGAGTCCATCTCCTATGTATGATTCCTATGATGATTTCTTTGATAACTTTGATTCTGAACATTCTTCTGGTATTCAAAATTCAAAGAATTTTTCAAAAGTGCTTAAATTTCGAGAAAGACTTTGTTATGCATGTTGTCAACCTGGACATCTTGCTGTTGATTATCCGACGACTGCATATATCCACAACCCTGCTAAATATATGGATAATAAAGGTCAGATTTTTTATGAACCACGGTCTCCAAAGGTCAAATCAACTCGTAAGTCGTCTTGATCTAAACAGAGTACGCCAGTTGATACTGATTCTGGTTCAGATCAAGAATCAAAATCTTTCAAAATATGGAAACCAAAAGTTGTTTCCAAGGCCAACATAACTATGTGGAAGACACCGGGCGACCCGACGCTGTTGAATCGGGTCGATCCCAAAGCGACTAATGTTTTATTTGGTGTCAACAGGTATTTCAGGAAGACCTTTCGGTGATTGGAAAATTGTTGATTGTGAAATATCTGTGATAAATTAAATTGAATTTGAAACTCAAATCTTGTTTTTCAAATGCTAAAACGGCAAGTATTCGTGTTGGTTGATCAATTTCTAATTGGTTTATGCACTCCGTCTCATTTTGAGGGGAGTTTGTTTTTGCAAAAATACAAAAATAGTGTGTTGTTTGTCAAATGTTAAAAATGAAAACCTATAAATAGAGTTGTCATTTTTAGGGGGAGAAATTTGAAAAGAAAAAAACATTGTAAAAATGGACAAAAACATTGAAAAATGCAAAAATACCAAAAACATTGAAAAATGAGAAATTTTATCCGACATGATTGGGAAATGATGGTACATTGGCTGACATCGTCTGACTCATGGATAAAATAGATGAAAAAGCCATAAGATCATTTGATCGATGTGTAAGGTAGGCTCGGTAAATCAAAAAATATTCAAATGTGATATACACTAAATCTGATGCTTGATCTAGTGGACAACATCTTGATGTGTATCTCAAGATGTATCAAGAAAATGATATACGAACAATAAAATGAGAAGTCACTGTGTATACATGTGTTCAATTTTGCAAAGATTTAAACTTGTTTGATTTTCATTATTTTGTCAAACGATCGGACTTTCTCTGCATATCGAAAGATCGAACTGATCGTTGTTCATTTGAGGTTCTGCTTAATTTTCTTTGGTGTTTCATATAAGTCATCGGACTTTCTCTGCGTGTCCACAAGACCGACCTGATTGTTGTTGAGTTATACAATTTCAACTTGTTTTATTTTCTTATTTTATTAAATCCGATGTCTTATCTGCGTATCTAAAGATCGACCTTAAGGTAGACGATTTAACGTTCTTATTTATTTTTGCATGGAACACAGTTGACTATATCATGTATACAATCATTATGTGTTAAATCACAAATGAAATCACAAAGTGTGATAAGCAAAAGCATATCTGAGTATGTCTTATAGTGTGTGGTACACTGGTCAAGCAAAAATTAATTATTACCTTAACATATCCAGATGTTATGAGTATGATTCTGCCTGAGTTTAAATTTGGACAAATTATATCTACAATCGACATGCCTTATGTGCTACAATAATCAAAATTAAAGTGTAGTTCAGCATGTTATGTGCAATATGATCCCAAGTTGTGATTTGTATCGCAAAAGACATAAATAGCGTCTGATTCTGTATTACATTTATATTTTATATAAGAAAATATCAACAAAAAAAAATCGGTGTGTTTTGATATAAAGTTTTTAAAAGCCAAAGAGATTTTGTTTCCGAGTTATTTTCGATTGATCAACACGGAATACGAAATCAAATTTCAAAATCATGATATCTTAGAGTCTCAAAGAGACATTTTGCGCCAATATTATTTATGTTGGCAGGTTCTAAGTGGAAAGAGAACATCACAACTTCAAGTCTTCTGAAGATTGTTGATAAAGAAAGTACACACGATGCAATATCAAGTATTCAAGATTGAACTCATCGTCAAGTCGAGGGAGAGTTTGATTGAAGATAGAAGATACAAGTTTTAATGGAAGGGTTGATACTTCACATGTCAAGGGGGAGTTTGTTAGTACCTGATTCCTGATCGTCATGTGAAGTATCGAGTATAAGAAAAGATGTGCAAGATTGGTTCTGGCCAAACCCTAGGCGAACTCTAGGTTCGGACACCGGCGAACCTGTTCCGAACCTGAGGTTCGGCCCATCGGGTTTTAGTATTATATATAGCGTGTCTTGTGTTGTTTTCTGTAACAGTCTTAGAGAGCTTGAGTGATATTCCTATCTGTGTACTATGTGGATTCTCTATGGTCTAATAAAAAGCTATTTGTATATACATCTGGTGTCATCTTCGTTTAACATTGATTTCAATATGATTGAGTAGGCGATCATACGCTCACGCATTTTCATTTTCCTTGCTCAGTTTAGAAACTTTCCTTCACTAACTCAGTGTTAACTTTTTGCAACTGAACTTCTGTCATAACTGAACAACCAACTTTATCAGACATCTCACAATTTACACAAGATCCAGGTTCCACACCATGTGCCTCTTTTTCAGATTCATTTATTTCAGCATCATGTACATTGACATTTGTCATATTCACATTTTCAGCACATATTTGAGCAAGGGCATCCCATAACTCTTTTAAAGTTCTATACTGTTTGAATTGATTGAGAATTTCATTAGATAATGCCATTGTCAAAGCATAATAAGCTATCTTCTCTCTATCATGATCTATAACCTCATATTCGGTCAGTATTGATAATATCTTTGGTGCTGATATTCTTAGACCCCCCTCCCCTCTGTTACATCTTTTATAACTGGGAACTCATATCCATCTTGATTTGGATTCCAAAGATAATTATCGAAAATAGCCAAGAAATCTTCAAACTGACCTTTCCAAGTGTAATAATCATCAAAATGAAGTAGCACTGGAACTTCATTTTCAATCCTTATGAAAAACATCAAAGTATCATAATATGAATAACGGTAAAAACTTGCCATCTTTTCGTGATCACACCAATGGTTCAATTTGAATTTTGAACCTGGTTCTTTTGAAACACCATAAATATCAGAACCTCATTTAAATGTGAACCATTTCTTCTTTTATTGAACACCTTTGAATAACCTTTTTTGAATCAATAACCGAACTTTGACAACCGTTTGAATCACCAAAACACCAAATGACGAACTCTTCAAATTTTTTTTAACCCTTCAAGGTAACTTCCATTAAACAAACAACGGTTACAACTCAACATGAAGTACAAGGGAGGCGGGCAACAAGCTGTGCCGCCAACCCCTTCTGAATAGCAAAGCCTAACCGAGTGAAAACCACCTTCAAACCACTAGGAGTCGTCACATTCCCATTCATGACCTTCTGGACGCGTGTCAAAGTATCCACAGCTTCCGGGGCAAAGTAACCAAAGGTGTCAAACGCAAAAGGCACAAACACATGTTGATTCGCCATACACGCTTCCTCATGTTTGCGTACTTTTCCTGCAGCCGCATTCGTGGCCGCCTGGCCTGCCCGGAAACCAGAGCCCTTGAACCCCACGAGAGGGGAAACCCCAGTGAGGTCGACAAAAAAAAATATGCCTAATGTGTTATTAACACTCCAAATAATGAACCAGATCTTTTGAATAACCGGTGATGTGCACTTCAATTTATAAGAATCAACGAGTATGATACACACTATTGAACGTAGAAACCAAGTGATAACCCCTCTTTCCTCATATGATTATCTAAAAAACAAAATTGAACACTAATGTATATCTTTGACCTTGAAAACTCTACACGTATGATCAGAAAAACAAACTTGGATATGATATTGACATTCTCCTACTTATGAAATGAAATCAGGTGTCATGGGAATGAAAAAATATGGAAGCTGGCTGGTATACGAATGAACGAAATCATATTAAATTTCATAAGCTTATGCTGACGTCATTAAACGTAGGAGAGAGAAAGAAGCCTTCTTCTTTAATTAAAAGTAATTATTTGAAGCACCTTTGAATACCTTCTTTGATCACCAAAAAAAAAATATGCCTAATGTGTTACTAACACTCCAAATAATGAACCAGATCTTTTGAATAACCCGGTGATGTGCACTTCAATTTATAAGAATCAACGAGTATGATAGACACTATTGAACGTAGAAACCAAGTGATAACCCCTCTTTCCTCATATGATTATCTAAAAAACAAATTTGAACACTGATGTATATCTTTGACCTTGAAAACTCTACACGTATGATCAGAAAAACAAACTTGGATATGATATTGACATTCTCCTACTTATGAAATCAAATCAGGTGTCATGGGAATGAAAAAAATATGGAAGCTGGCTGGTATACGAATGAACGAAATCATATTAAATTTCATAAGCTTATGCTAACGTCATCAAACGTAGGAGAGAGAAAGAAGCCTTCTTCTTTAATTTACGTACAAGAAAAATTAACCAGACTTTTAACTTGATCAAATCCTCATGAAAATTACATAGGAACACAAAATTAAATCCACGTTCATGATCGAAATCACAAAACGAACACAACAAGATCCATATTGTTTAACTTTCATGCAGATTTGAAGATCGGAGTATGATGAACATGTAAACGACCTCGAGACACCATTTTTGGTCAGCAGCAAGGTTTATTGATTAGATTCATGGAATCTGATAAAGAAAATGATGTTTTTCTTGATCGATCTTCTCGGGCAACAAGAGATAAACGGATGAGGAAGTTGGGTCTGTTAAAAAAAAAACCGCTATTTTTTTTATTTGATTTCTTCTTCACCGGCGAACCAGTAGGTAGCTTCCTCTTTTGGTTCGCTGATGTCAATTCCTTTGTAGGTAGCTTCACAAAATTCTTTGGATGATGATCAGATTGTTATAAATCACAAACTTTGTGATTTATAACACTCATACATAATAACCCTTGCTCTATCACACTATTACACATTCTACCCTATTTACTATTAAACAATTCTAACCAACAACTAACGGAACTAACTGTGATACGCACACGTCACACAGAAAATGCTCTAACATTTATCATTCCATGCGGATCACTACAAGAAATTGGAGATTTAGTGGCGACAGAAGGTCGCCGCTAATAGTTAATCTGTCGCCGCTAATAACTATTAGCGGCGATATATCGCCGCTAAAAAGTCGCTGCAATATGCTGGCCGCTACTACTTCTTTGTCGCCGCTAAAAGGTCGCCGCTAATAAGCCGCCGCTAAAAAGTCGCCACTATTGATTTTGTTTCCGCTAAAAAGTCGCCACTATTGTCGCTTAATACGTAAAACGTATTTTTACCTGTATTTTGTACTTTTCCCATGTACTTTATACGTTTCATGTTTGTCAACCACATACACAATTAAAACTCCGAATAACAACAATAGAAACGTACTTCCGCAAATGTTAAGTTTTAGAACACAATCAAATTTCACATACTACCGTTAGTTTCTAACATACGACCGTTCCTAAAAGTTTTTACAATTTACTTATAACATAAAAACTAGATGCATAGGTGGGAAATTCCTTCATTCATTGCCGTTGTCGTTGTTGTTTTCATTTCCCTCGTCGTCTTCTCCGCCGCCTAAATTTTGGGTTCCAATGTTCAAGCCCGTAACTTGTGAGAGTTGAGCTAGAAATACTGGATTTTGAACTAAATTTGTAATTTGTTCGTACAAAAAAAAATACAACCATAACGGGTCATGTTACAAACATACAAATACTAACATCATAAGTTCATAACTACTTGCAAATATTTACCAATTCTAGTACTAACATTTACCAAACTAATACAATACATATACAAACATACAATATTCGTGTCAAACGGGTCCTTTTACATACATACATATATAAACATACAAGTTTTGGGTCAAACGGGTCAAACTACTAACATTTAACCAATACTAACATCATTATAACCACTTACTCACTTTACATATCTCTACTTACTAACTTTACATATCTACTTACAAACATTTACCAATTCTAGTACTAACATTTACCAAACTATAACAATACATATACAAACATACAATTTCGTGTCAAACAGGTCCTTTTACATACATACATATACAAACATACAAGTTTTGGGTCAAACGGGTCAAACTACTAACATTTACCAATTCTACTAACATTTATCAAACTAAGACAAAAGTTAGTTAGTGTACGTTACCGGTGTGAATTGTTGGAATTGCGGCAGTTGCGACTCCTGATTAGAAGCGGGTTCGAAAACGGGTTCTTTTGAAGATGCTTTAAACCCGATCCCCCGGATCCATCCACGTCGAGGCTTCAATACCTTTTGGAACACAGGGACTTGAGAAAAAGTGGGGGCTTGAGAAGAAGTCCCTTCAGCAGGAGGTTGAGTTTGGGAACGAATCTCCTCCTCTAATTTGCGCTGTATTTTATAAAGATGATTTAATATATATATACATATATATTTAAAAATTATACATAAATAAATACTTACAACTGTATCGACAACTAACGGGTCAAGCGTCCCATCTTTAAGCGTATGATGTTGGATGAATGATTGCAAACGGGTTTGAGCCTGTTTAACATACAATATTCAGGTCAAACGGGTCATTTTAATATATATATATATATATATGCATGTATATATCATTACATTTTTATAACTCGTGTTAGCGTATGAAGACATCCCCCCACGGTTTGTAATTTTTTGGGATTGGCGGTTTAATTTGTTAGCTGCCGACCGTTTTTTATATTTATCTGACAAAAAATGCTCAACAGAACTGGCCCAATGATCATCATGCATCCCTTCTGGCACGGTACGCAATGCTCTCGGGATATCATTAGCATCCCCTCCATTGCGTCTAAAAAATCTATGTGCCTCAATATTTCGATCTGAGTATCGATCTTGGTATATCCTCTGAAGTGATTTTTTTATATCGATACTGTCGGGATCATTTTCAAACTGATCCAGATCGTATGATTACTACAAAATTAAACAAAACAAGTTAGTTAAGTAAAAACGAATCAACATAGAACATATAAATTAAACTTAGAAAATCATTTACTTTGTGATCCTGGAACATGGCATTTTTTGAGCTTGCGGTACGTTATCCCAAGAATCTTTATCAAATGCGACATTATGCCACATATACAGGCCGGCTGCCCGTTTGAAATAGGATCCCGAATCGTCAAGCAAATCAAAAGTAGCATCACGATAAAAAACTAATGTCAAAGGCCCCCCATTTGCCTTCACCAACTTTTGAAGGCCTGTGTTTTTTGTCTTCCCTCGAGTTCTCCTCGGAGGTCGAGCCGCTTCATTTATAATTAGAAAAAATCAGTCACGATATTGATAATAAATAACTAAGTGTAGTAAACGTATGAATTAAAATTAAACTTACCATCCTCATAGTGGCCCCCGCCTGCACCAAAGCCGTCAGGAAATGGTGGATCCTGGCCGGCCCCATCACCTCCATGACCAATCACGTCAGTCATGACATACAACAACAAGTACCAGAGAGATATCATCCTGAAAAGTTAAAAGATAAAAGAATATGAATAAAGTTTTATATTACAACATGAAGTTACAAATAGAAATCACAACTCTACTTTCACTCACACATCTCCTCATCA
>JBCNJP010000481.1:0-19908 GCA_039602395.1 Deinandra increscens subsp. villosa
ATAACTAAGAAGTGTAATGGTTAAAGCCCCATAAAGCCCCAGGTTTTATGGGGCTTTATGGTGTAGTGGATAAAGCCCCATAAAGCCCCACCATCATTACTTAATATTTATTTATTTTTTACTTTTTTCTTTTTAAAAAAAACTACTTTCATAAATATTAAAACTAAAAAAAAATATTACAACTTAATTAAAATAAAACATACAACTACTTAACTTAAAAAAAATTACAACTAATCATCGGATTGCACGTCGTCGTAGTCTTCTTCATTTTCTTCATCGTCACCCTCTTCTTCTTGTTGCACAACCGGTGGGGGTGGGGGCACGTAATTAAATGGCCTAAACGTCCAAGTGTGTTCAACCAAATCGGCTTTTAGAGAGTTATGTATCTCTCTTGAACGCAACATCGCGTAGTTTTGAAGTCTCTTTTCTTGTGTCGCAGGTGGCATCTCTTGGATGTGTTCGGGTCGAAAGTCGGCACATATCGCAATAACCCTTATCCTCTTTGTTCATGTTGTGCAATAGGATAATTGCGCGCATGTAATCCTCCATCTTATCCTTCGTCCACAATCGACAAGGATTTTTAAGAAAGTGCCATTTTTTTTTAGATTTCCAAAACAACACTCAACGTCCTTCCGAGCCGCCTCTTGAACCGTCTTGAAATATCGTCGCTTCTCATCAATTGGGTCTTTGAAGGCCTTCACAATCATCGAATACTCCGGATATATCCCGTCACCCAAAACATATCCATGTGGGTAGTAGGTTCCATTCGCGTAAAACCCGACCTTCACCATCTTATCGGATATATAATCCTCGATCACAGAAGAACCTTCCAAGACGTTGATGTCATTAAGGGACCCCGCGACACCACATTTGGCGTACCAAATCCAACGATCGTTTGAGCAAACGGCTTGCAAAATAACCGTTGGACCTTTCTGATCACCCCTCGTGTGATGTCCTCGCCATTCGGTTGGACAATTATCCCAAGTCCAATGCATGCAATCTATACTTCCAATCATGCCGGGTAAACCATGAACTTCTTCGTGGCGATCGTATAGATTTTGCATGTCGTTCCAAGTTGGTTTTCTCAAATACCGCGTCGTGTACAAGTCGGCAAGCCCTTTGCAAAATTCTTCAACGGTATCTCTCGTTGTCTTCTCGGCCATCTTCAAATACTCATCGTTGATATCCGTAGTGTTGCCGAACGCAAGAATTTTTATCGCCGACGTACACTTTTGAATGGAAGTGAACCCAAGTTTTCCAGTAGCGTCGTACCGTTGTCTAAAATACGGTGAATGCTCCTCCAAATCTTTAGCTATACGCAAAAATAACCGTTTGGTTATTCGAAATCGTGTTTTGAACGTCTCATCGGAGTAGAGCGGTGCTGGGCCAAAATAGTCTCTCATCAAATTTTCGTTGGCCGCATTACGATCACGTTCAAGATGTCTCCGCTTGATAACCGGGCGTGGTACCGGCATGTCAAAAAGTTGAAGTGCGGCGGAAACAACCTCGTCTTCTTCATCGTCGAACAAACCGAGTCGAGTGGCGGAAGAGGGAGAGCCCATTTTTTTAAAAAAATGTAGGGGAGTGAATTGAGAGAGAATGAGAGTATGTAGTTTATAAAATGTGGGGAGAATATATATATATATAGTTTGAGAGTTAATTTAAAAAAATTGAAAATTAAAAAAAAAAATATACCGTTGATATAGCCGTTCAACGGCTATATCTCGAAAAATTCACCTCTTCTCCGGCGTTTTGCCCCTGACGCCCCGGGCGAATTTGGGCTCCATAACGCCCCATAACGCCCCAGCGTAGTGGGGCGGGGCGTTATATGGGGCGTTATGGGGCGTTATGGAGCCCAAAAACGCCCCATTACGAATAACCTAATATTGATGTGATTATCATATGATATTATTAACTTTTACATGTGGAAGATGGTTTTTTTCGTCTGGATACTGAGATGGGATCACTGACTTGATCATGTCCTACTTAAGATCAGTAGCACTTTCATCATTAGTCAGTCTAGTCGTGTTTAGTTGAGATGAGAACGGTGTGAACCCTAATAGGTGGTATAGTTGCCATTAAGGTACTCAAATCACTTGGGTCTGGTTGTCATTATGGTACTCAAGAGTCACTTGGGTCTGGCCGTCCATCTGGCCTGAAGCATAGGGACAAGTCAATGTTGTAAAATCCAGATTGACTTCCACCCGACCAATGACCGGCGACTAAGGCGGTTTGGGTGTGCCCGGTTTAGTCTACTCCCGATCTGATTTTTTATACCTGGCGGTTCTTATGGTTCAGCCGGGCTAAACCCGGAACCGACATGCATTAACTGAACGGGTTTTTTAAGACTATTACATATAACACTCCAATGTAGTTTGTTTTAGATTAATATAGTTTGATTAAAACTAATATTGATGTTTTTATTTAGATTTATAATTGTAATTCGTTGACTTTATTGAAAATTTTATCGTGTTTGAAAGTTTATAGAACATAAATTATAAATTTATAGGTTTGAATTGCAAAGGCATGGCGTAGAGGCCTCTCGTCGTTTGATCAGTGGTGTAACCAAACATGTGGCCTTGGTGAGATGTCTATGAACACCCTGGGCTTTGTCACTCGATGTTGACAAAGACCTTTTAGTTGTCGGCGCCACAACCAGATCAACAGATGTAAATCGGATTTCTTTGCAAGATTAGTAGATGACATCTGAGACTTTTCACAGAGTTTGTCTGGGTGTCTCATTGATGGACTTCTATCTCTTAACTGGATCAGATTCGCAGTTTTTATAGACATCTCTATAAAACATCCTGAAAACTATTTTTCTATAAGATGTTATCAAACAACACAAAGTACTCTTAAAGTTATACACATGAAATGATGCAAGTGTAAATTTATAAAAGTCTCTTAATTTTGTAAGCTGTAATAGTTAGAAACCTACATTAAAAAACACATTATCGGTGCCCAAATGAACCTACCCGAATTGATTAGGTTCGAGCAACTTGTTCACTCAAAAGTTTCGTAGTGGTGAGTAAACGAGGAAGGTTGTCTTTGTTCTTGGTTGATATAGTAGCACATCTCGCAACCTATTGATGTAGTGACAGTCCCGATGATAGAAGCTCTGGAAAAGAAACAAAAGGTCTAATAAGCTGAAGCTGTGCATATCTATTGTGAAATGATGGGATTGGTAGTATTCTACCAGATGTAACATTCAGCTTTTTTGATTCATGGTTTATGTAATTATGTTTATGAGAAGAAGCAGAATGTTGAATAAAATGGTAGCTCCAAACATGTCAATGAATGTGGGCAGGAGGCAGCATTTAAAAAATTTAGTGCATTTACTCTATAAAGATGGGAAAGTTTGGTGTCATACAAGTGTGTGCTTGATGTTATTACCTTAATATAATAACACATCTTTTAAATAGTTAGGTTTCATCATTTTCATTTTTTGACACCAAGTTATTTTCATACTAGCCCCTGGTCATCATGTTTTTGTAAAATGGCACTATCTCTATCTGGATTCATGTGGGCCCCTTATTTGTACTATTTTCTTTTTTTTTCACTCTTCTCCCATGCCTTCCGTCACCAGCATTAATCATATCTCTCTCCCTCTTTTACTGTTACAGCCCCATCCCTCTCTTTTTCTCTCTATAACTGTTACAGCCCCATCCCTCTCTTTTTCTCTCTATACGATATGACTGCATCTCTCTCGCTCTATATGCTTTTTTAATCGGAGAATCGGTGGTTTGTATTTTTTTCAGATCTGATCCCTTGCCGCCGAAGGAGGTAGTTGGTGGCGAGCGGTGGCCGGTGGCTGTTTCTGTATTTCGAATGTATCTAAATTAGGTGAGCATTAACGATGTTTAATCTCTTGATTTGTGTGTGTCTTTGTATTTTCATAGCAGAAGAAAATGTCTGATAACGGAGAAAAATAGGGGAATCTGCCTAATCCACTATGAAAGGTTTCTTTGGTTCATCTATACCTTCTTTGCACCATCGCACCAGGCTTCTGATTCACGCTCTTCTTGCCACTCAATCCCTTCATTCCAGTAACTGTTTTCTTGATCAAGTTTAGTGATAATTGAATTTCTGTCCAGGGAAACCGAATGCTACACAGGTATGTTGTTTGTTCTATTTGGTGTGGTTCTTGCTCTCCATTTATGTTCCCATAGTTTCCTCACTTACATATTGTCTGTTTCATCATGTGAAATCAGTTTGTATCATGCCCAAAGTAGTTTGAATTGATTTTGTCCCATGATAAATGTCTACGTATTTGTGTGTATTGTTGTTGGATTAAAGGACTTTTAGCTTGCAAATTGCAGGGTGGGGGTGCGGGGGAGGTATGATGTACTTGAGATTCTCACATTTTTCTGAAGCGGGCGGTAGAGTCGAAGAACACGTACCGAAGCAAAGTGAAGGTAAGTGGCTGTTAAATTTATTTTTGATTGTGTTCAAATAAATTGAATAAAAAAGTATAACATATCCGAGGGTTGGGTTCTATAGAAAACCAATATTTTATAAAAAACCAAAAAACCAAGGAAAAAAATTATTTTTTTTTAAACTTTTTTTATATGTTTCTTTCATGATTTTAAGAATATTGGAAAAAGAAAAAACTTTAAAAACGTTTTCGAGTTTTTTTTAAAAATAAAATAAAATTCGAATTTTAGCTTGAAATTAATATTGCACTATGCAACAATAATATAAAATTGGTTTATGAATGTCAATTCTTTGTTTTTTACATTATTCGCATAAACCACATTCATATTTAAGTTAAGTCTCTTGTTTTTAAGTAGTTTTAATTATAATGCATTATGCAATACTATTGGTACTATTGCATGATGCAATAATAAAAAATCACTAAACTTTTTATTTTTTAAAATTTTTTTTCCCATAAATAAAGCTAATAAAATTATAGAATTTTTGGTGAAATTATTTTTAAAAAATATTAATATATGAAGAAGTTATAGAGAAAAAAAGGTTGGTTTTTTGGTTTTCTGGATAATTATTGGTTTTCTATAGATCTTTCCGCTAAAAAAAGGTTCAATAACAATTTCAAATCTGAAAAAAGAGATTTAAACACGATGTTTTTGTTATGTGTCGATATTAAATCTTATGTGAGTATTTTAACCAAAACTTAATCAATTAAAATGCTCCCACACTTAAAAAATTTAAAGGCCCATTCGTTCAGGTACTTATCCTTACTTTCCAATTTATATATTTATTTAATTTCCAGATTTTGTATTGTTTTCCACGATAAAATTATTGATTTTGTCGGGTTTTGCATGTTTTGAAAATTCAAAAGTTAAAGTAACTGATTCATGTTTTGAAGTAACGGATTAATTTATAAACCATACTTCTAATTGGTTAGCCTCCTACTCTCATCGACTGAGAAGCCAAAATTTGTTTTCCTTGATTAAACCTACCACCAAGCCAAAATTTAAACATGGAACAGAACAATAATTAGGCCAAGAACCAATTTGCCCAAATACAAACACACAACATTCAAGAAATTAAAGTAACAACCAGAAGCAGAGTTTCAACGGGCACTACAATCAACACCCAATGAGCTTGAATCGCAATTAAACCAGCAAAATTAAAGAAAAATAACATCAGAACAAACGCTGATTGCAATCGATTAGATTAGGAAAAAAAGGAAAAGATATCATGAATCGTTTATTGAAATATAGCATAAAACTAAATTCGAAATAAAAACTGAAATGAATAATACATAAAACTAAAAAGGAAAATCAAATATAAAATGTATGTAAAAAAGGTGATCAATAAGAAAATGTATATGTTATAAAGTGTTGCATTTCATGTTTATACTGTTAACACATATAAAAGCTGAAATTATGCAGTTTGATACGATTAAAGTAAAAGGTAAAAATAATAACGATTATAAATATGATTAAAGAAATAGTTCGATAACTGTGTATTAAATAAAAAATATTAAATATGTTTGAAATTTAAACAATTACGAAAATTAAAAAGAAGGTTCAGACAAATGGAACCATACATGCTGGGTGCACGTATATAAATCTCTTTTATACTTCATCAATTACATTCTTGATCTAAACTTCATCCAATTACACTCTTGATCTAAAATTTGACCACAAAAGTTATAATACTAAATTCGAAATAAAAATCTAAAATTTCATCCAATCACATTGATCTGTGCATGCTAGCATATGTGTTAACAACAAAAATTTAGATCAAAAACTAAAACTAATTGTATAAAATGATACCCAACAAACCTTGACTGCATCCACCCTCTCCAATCTCCAATTCTCCATACCAAATAAGCAAAACTCATGTCTGCATCTACCATACCAAATAAGCAAACCTCATATCTGCTTGATAAAATCAAACATTAAATGACATGGTTTCTTAATCAGTAAGCATAGTATGTTTAACTGGAGAGAAATAAATTAATTTTCTACAACTGCATGAACCCAACCAAATTGATGCAACCAAACTGAAAAAATGAGATAAGTATATATATGAGATACTATAACCATACATCCAAACAGCCAAAAAAGAATAAGGGAAAAGAACAGGAAAACAGTAAACCCTTAACTCAGTGAGAACCACATTGAGAATTCAGATCATATTTTAGATCACAACAAATCTCAATATAAAAAACAAACCACTTTGAATTAAAAATTTGACAAAAGACTTTGAACTCTAAGAAGGCAATACAACAAACACACAAAAGAACAGCCAAAGTAGTGAAGATATACAACATAATCAGCCATGTGAATACATTTCTGAAAGAATATAACATTTATCATTTGATGGTGTATCAAAAACTTCTAGAAAATACAATAACAGAGATTATTGTTATGTAGTTTATTTCATAACTAAGGTAAAAAAAAATTAGAACTATAAAGAAATATATATACATATCATACACACCGCATACATATCAGTTCAACCAAATGAATACAAAAAACGATGCACGTAAAACACACATAAAGAACAAAGGCCAAAGCAACAACTGAGGTGTAACAGAGCACAAAAAGGACACATATATACACCCATCAATAAAAAAAGACCGAGAAGGTATGGTCTGAAGGAAATCGAATGAACACGTGGCTAACAAATACAACAATAAGAATCCCTGAATCCACAAATTAAAGAAAACACATAATATCAAGATCAATAAATAAACATATAACGTGAAGAATCAAAAGTTTGGCTAATAATCACCTTCTAAACCTATCAAAGATGGTTTGACTTTTGAGACACAATAATATTCGAAAATAACTATAATCCTCATTCAAACACATATGAATCATGATAGTTTTTCTAAGATATAATACTTTCTTTTATGAACTGGTTAACCAAACTAACAAACCACTTCCATGTAGTTGGGATTTAGAATTGACATGAGAGGTGATCAAAATCAAAATGATAAATTTCAAAACTAACAATTGATTTGGTCAAAAAACTGAATCAATAATGCTTAAAATGCACTTTCAGATGATTAAAATGTTACAAACACAGATGATGAGATTAAAATGTTACAAACACAGATGAAAAAACTCATACCAAGATAGAAGACGCAGACCAAAGATCTTCACACATAAAGCCTGTAAACACAAAGAACCAAAATTGAGAAATAAAGAACAGTGCCTCCTATTCATCCTAAGTAAGGAAAAAGTACACCAAGAACTGAAACCATCTATCAAACACACAAAATATAGTATAAACATATAAGAAGCAAATACTCAGCACTCCAATTGTCTATACCTTGGCAGGAACTTTAAAGAACAAACCTGCAACATGATGGAAGATGAAAATAAGGAGAGTAAAGGCAGTGAAGGAAAAATTCATTAATAAACAACTATGTTACTCTCAAATCAAATCTAGTATACGTACTTCAAATCATCAATTATAACATCCAGAACCACAAATTTCTAGCAAAAACTTACATTGAATCAGGGAGTCGGTGTAAGATAATAATCCCCTCTTCGTTGCTTCCAATCTTCGAACCAATTGATGGTGGCGGCTGAAATAGATGAAATCGGGAAAGAGCTGCGCATATAGAGAAGATAAAGAATCTATGTACCTAAATCGTTTGATGATTCCATATGAAGATCTTGTTGATGGTAGCGGCTAAAAAATCATGAAGAAACCCTAGTAAGAGAAGAGGAGAAGCGAAGTTGCACAGAGAAATCACTTCTGTTAAAAGCGGGTTATAAGAAAAAGCAGATCTATAATCCAACGATTCAAGAGAGAGGACTTACATTGTTGTTCGATCGAAATCTTGTGCGAAAAGAGATTGTTGTTCGATCGAAATCCGGCGAGAAAATGGATGGCGGCCAGAGATTTAGGCTGAAACCCTAATCGATTGCAGATCAAATGAGAAGAGGATGTTATTTTCACGTTTTATATGTCCGGGTTAAAAGAAAATGGATACCAAATACGGGTCGCGAGATTTTGACTAAAACACTGAATTTTTTAATTGAAAAAGCTGAAAAAATGACACCTCAGCATCTCATTAAGTATGAGAGTGACACGTAGACAAGTGTACACGTGGACAACCTGAATAATGGCAAATGGACTTGATAGGTTTTGTTTAATACTTAGGTAGGATAGGATAGGATAGGATAGGATGTGAAAATTGTTGATAAATGTTTAGTTATAATAACTCAAATGTAATTTTAAGATTTAGTTATATTCATTTTATTAAATAAACTCCACAATGTTCCAAGTAATTTTTATCACGTCCTATCTTCAACTCATCCTACTATATCACATCGCAAAATGTCGGTGTAAAATCCTATTTAGATTTAATAGTATGATCTTAAGCAGGCACGTGATTCAAAAATGGTGAGGCAGCCGCAACACGCGGCGGGTCACCCACTAGTTAGCTATAACTTCTTAATAATTAAAAATTAAAATAAAGTAAAACTTCTCAACAGTTACCTAAAATATTGGAAGTTGAAACAATGTGGAGACACTACTCAAGGATAAACCGAGCATAGCCATATTACTCTACTGTTGTACCTTTTTGTGGAATGAAAAGCTTGGAAATTTTTATCGTTAAATTGGTGCATCTCAGTTAAGAACTCTTCTTTAAAAGATTGTCCACATTTCATTAGAATTCATCTCATCCTGGATCCATCATCAAGTATGCTTTGCTCATCTGCTGGATTTATTTCACGTTCTTAAAAATTTGCTCTTCATTATGGTTTCTAGATGTGTTACTTGTTTTCTTTTGTTTTGAACGACAATAACAACCATATCGAGTAAGTTCCAGTGATAGTTGTGTACATATATCACTGGAATTTACTCGGTACATTTGTTCGTTCAAACAAAAAGAAAAGTCTCAAGGGATGGTGTATTCTTCTAACCTTCTTCACTCACTCAATGGTCACTACCAGGATGTCCATTTCTAGGATTCTACCCTTTATTATGCTAGTGGTGCCTGATTGACAAGTTGATGAATATTCTAGCTAAAAGCAAGTACTTTTTGGATATTAAATTTATTCTGTAATTTGTAAAACTATCTAGAAATAATTACTTCTAGCATTATATGAACCGTAAAATGCGTAATGCAGCTTGTACCAAACTGGAAGTAGAGAAAATTTTGTTCAAAGATTACATATAACATCATTCATATATGCTTCTCCATCAAAGTACTGAAAAAATAGAAATTCTACATGTTTCCCAGCAACAAAATACATAAACAAAGCAACAAAATACAAAAACAAAGACAGATAGACAAACAAACACGACATTTGACCCACCAATCAAAAGCTCGTAACAGTTCCTACGTATGTTTCTCAAGTGTTGTCCCCCTTATCGCTTTAGAGTGAAAGCTTGTTTATTCTCCATGGACCGATTTAAAGGGAAAAATAACCATTCTCATGAAACTGCTACATTCAAGCTTTGGGCTTGAGAGCCTTGACAGTCTCCCAGGTGAAGTCAGGATCGTCACGACCAAAATGACCGTAAGCAGCAGTCTTCTGGTACCTGTAGTTGCCACCCCTCTTGAGGTCAAGGTTGATAGCCATCATCCCAGGCCTAAAGTCGAAGTTCTCCTTGATAAGGACAAGGATTTCCTTATCCGGGATGGTTCCAGTCTTGTATGTGTCCACGAAAACAGAAAGTGGCTCAGCCACACCAATAGCATATGACACCTGAACGATGCACCTGCGTGCAAGTCCTGCTGCAACAATACTCTTGGCGGCTTGCCTAACTATGTAAGCACCACTCCTGTCCACTTTAGTAGGATCTTTCCCAGAGAAAGCACCTCCTCCATGAGCTCCCCATCCACCATAGGTGTCGATGATAATCTTCCTGCCGGTCAAACCTGCATCACCGTGTGGGCCACCAATCACAAACCGACCTGATGGGTTCAGGTGGAAGATGGTGTTCTCATCAAGGTACTGAGCTGGGATCACAGGCTTGATCACATGCTCCTTAAGATCGGCAGCAATTTCGTCGTTAGTCACAGTCTCGTCGTGCTGAGTGGAGATGAGAACGGTGTGAACCCTGATAGGGACCATGGCACCGTTGTCGTTACGGTACTCAACGGTCACTTGGGTCTTACCGTCAGGCCTGAGCCATGGGCAAGTGTTGTTCTTCCTCACTTCAGTGAGCTTGGCACCAAGCTTAGTTGCAAGGACATGGGTAAGAGGCATAAGCTCGGGTGTTTCATCAGTAGCATAACCAAACATGTGACCTTGGTCACCGGCACCAATCTCCTCCGGCTTCTTGGTGAGATGTCCGTGAACACCTTGGGCAATGTCCGGGCTCTGTTGCTCGATGTTGACCAAGACCTTGCAGTTGTCAGCATCAAGACCAACATCAGCAGATGTAAATCCGATTTCCCTGCAGGTGTCACGGACGATCTTCTCGTAGTCTACATTAGCCTTGGTGGTGATCTCACCGAAGACCATAACCATGTTAGTCTTGGTGCAGGTCTCGCATGCAACCTTGCTGTCAACATCTTGTGCAAGGCAAGCATCAAGGATGGCATCCGAGACTTGGTCACAGAGTTTGTCTGGGTGTCCTTCATTGACGGACTCGGATGTGAATAGGAAGGTCTCCATCTCTTAACTGGAACAAGAGAGTAAAATCTAGTTATATACTAAACAATAACCACACACAACAAGAAAAAGGTAAACATATTCCGTATATACAATAAAAGCTGTTAAATTTTTTGAAAAACATCGGTTTGCAGACACTTGGCTAAGTTACATAGCTACATGATTTCAATTAGATTCTTAAAGTTTCAAGTGAATTACAAATCACAACAACATAGTTTTCTTGATGCACCCCAGGTGTTTGATATGATGCTTCACCTTCGAGCCATTATAATATAAACAGAACATACTATGGGTGGGACTGATAGTGTTACAGATTCCCAAATCTAAAGGGGAATCTGCAACTTTTGGTCCACTAAAAAATGAAATGACAGAATCTGCAACTGTTGATCCACTATAAATGAGAATCAAATTCCCAAATCTGAAGGAGATTTGTCCCACAGATTCAAGATAAGGAATATTTTGATTTCACCCATATCTCATGATCAAAGTAAACATAAAAGCAATATTATTTATTCATATGCTGTTCAGTAGTGGGTTGAAGAACTTATCCTAATCACTGATCAGTTAATAAAGTAAAAGATCCACAATTTTCCAGTACAATAAACTTAATGTGAAGAATATATTAGAACTCAAATCAAATAATCTACACTGAAACCCAAGATTCAACAGGAAACCGTCGTTATTTGAACTAATGAAGTACCACAATACGTAAGGTTGACTTTGACCTCCATCAGTATCAGAATATTACATGGATCTGGATTAGTTCTAACTTATTAGTTCTTATTCGTAAATTTAACATAAATTTGGCTTCAACTAATTAAGGAACAGAAGAAGTTAGGCACTAACGACAAGATCTGTCATCTAGCAGTAGAAGCTCCCTCAAACAAGAGTACAAAATCAATGGCAGCACACTCACTTAGTAAAATTAAAGCTTCTAGAGTACAGATCGGATCAAATAACTCAAGATCTAGCAAGATAAGTGCAAGAAGTAAACAGATCGGAAAGGTAATTAACAGATCTGCAAGTTGAATCGGAGTGGAAGAAAAGGTGGGTACCTTAGTTCGGCCTGGGAAGGAAGATATGAAATCTTCAGATCCAGAAATTGATGAGGGAGATGATGATGAGAGAGAGAGAGACGATTTGGTTAGAAGGGAGGGGGTGTGAATTTATAGGTGCGAACGGAAGGGGGTGGGGTGGGGTGCGCGTTGTAGAGTAAGAAACCACCAACTCTTCTGTGGGTCCCATTCACCAACCATATCCACCAACACGCAGATTTTAATGAAGTTACCGTTAACCGCAAAGAGGAAATTAACTCGGGTTGAATTAATTTACAGTCATCCTGTCGAATTATTAGAATTTCAAGATAGTGTGGTTCCATTGAACTAGCTCTTTAGGGACTTTGGTCACTATGTGATTCGGGTTCTAATCTAAGAGAAGACAGTTTTACCTCATGTGGTCCCAGAAGGGGGTTTCTGCCAGGAGAAAGTTTCAGGAGGGGTGTCTTGGTTCTCACGGAGGTCCGAGTAATCGACCTTGGACATAGCCCCGCAAGGCTAGGTTTACACGTGAGACCAGGGTCGCCTGATCGATGCCGTTCCAAAAAAAAGTGTGGCTCCGTTGGGTTCTCTCTGAATGCGTTTGTTTGGCAGGCGGCATTGGATCGTATATTCGTATTTCATCTTTTTTTAACGGCACTTTTTTTTTCTCTTTTCATAGCTGTCAAGGTTTGAATCTTGGTCTTTATCAAAAAAATTTGTCTCTTACCATTCGGCCACAACCCCATTGGCTTATTCGTATTCCATCTAATTCCACTTTGGAGCGTAGGGGTGTTAATGTGTAGGGCATTTGTTTCGGCTGTCATTTGCATGATGAAACTGTTGATTAATTATAGGGTTACGAGTATAATTGAGAATAATTCCCTTGAATCTCATTAACAGAAGATTACAATATATATATACAATTGAGGTAAACCCTAAATCTAATAAAGGGAAATATACAAAGGATAAATACAAATAAATACAATATCCTAATATATTGACTAATACGCCCCCGCAGTCCGAGCGTATGGTAAGATGCGAAGACTGTCCTTGAACCTCTGGAACAAAACTCTAGGTAAACCCTTGGTGAAGATGTCGGCATACTGATAGTCTGCCGGAATATGAAGCACACGAATAGAACCCAGACGTACTTTATCGCGAACAAAATGTATGTCAATTTCAACATGCTTGGTACGCTGATGTTGAACAGGGTTACCAGAGAGATATACTGCCGAGACATTGTCACAAAAGATGATGCTCGCATCGCGAATAGGAACATGTAGCTCAAGCAATAAATTTCGAACCCAGGTGACTTCGGCAGTGGTGTTCGCAACACCACGGTATTCTGCTTCAGCGCTGGAACGGGAGACTGTGGGCTGACGTTTAGAGGACCACGAGATGAGATTAGTCACCCAGAAAAACACAATATCCCGAAGTAGATCGTCTGGAATCCGGACACCCACCCCAGTCAGCATCAGAATATGCAGTAATCTTGAGAGACGTGGAGGGGGGTTAACCATAGGCCATGTGAAGCAGTACCTTTTAAATAGCGCAGAATCCGCTTTAAAAACTGAAAGTGAGGTTCACGCGGGGCATGCATGAATAAACAGACCTGCTGAACGGCATATGCAATGTCGGGTCTGGTAAACGTTAAGTACTGAAGAGCTCCCGCCAAGCTGCGATATAATGTTCCATCGGCCATTAAGTCACCGGCCGTGGCACTGAGTTTAGAATCAGTATCGCATGGAGTCGCTGAAGGCTTGCAGTCTTGCATGTTAGCTCTTGTAAGAATATCTGAGACATAATTTTCCTGTGATAAAAAGAGACCCTTCGAGGAGCGGGTTACCTGAATGCCCAAGAAATGATGTAATCGCCCCAGATCAGTCATAGAGAATTCTTTAGATAAGGACCCAATAATCTGCCTGAGAAGTGAATCATCGGAGGCCGTAAGTATAATATCGTCAACATATAACAGGAGATACGCCATCCGAGAGCCTTGCCGGTATATGAACAATGAGGAATCACAAGTAGCGCTTCGAAAACCACAAGAAAGAATGAAATTCGCGAACCGTTGGTACCAAGCGCGAGGGGCCTGCTTCAACCCATAGAGAGACCTGCGTAATCTGCAAACATGTGAAGGATAAGTAGCATCTGCAAAGCCGGGGGGCTGAGTCATATAAACAGTTTCATTGAGATCCCCGTGTAAAAAAGCATTTTTAACATCCAATTGATGGATTGGCCAAGATCTAGAAACGGCTAGGCTCAAAACCGTTCGAATTGTAACCGGCTTCACAACGGGACTGAATGTTTCATCACAGTCGACCCCAACCCGTTGTGATTTCCCATTAACGACCAACCGGGCTTTGTAACGTTCAAGAGCCCCACTAGCATGAAATTTGTGGCGATATAGCCACATGCAATTAATAATATGTGCTCCCGGTGGTCGAGGAACAAGTTCCCATGTATTACTATCTATCAAAGCATTGTACTCGTTAGTCATGGCTTTGCGCCAATGCGGATCAGAGAGGGCTGTTTTAAGGTTTTTAGGTATGGGAGAGATGTCAGGTGATGATGTGGTGTGGAGGTTTAGAGGTTGGCGAGGTTTGAAGATTCCGGCACGAGAGCGGGTTTGCATCGGGTGCCGTGTTTCGGTGGGGGCTGTGGTAGCGGGTTGGGGTGGCGGAGTTGCGGTAGGAGTGGTCTGGGCAGGTACGGACGGGGAAAGTGGGGAGGAGGGTGCGGACGGTGGTGGAGTTGTGGGGGTGGACGACGAAGGGGAGGATGGGGCTGTAGTGGTGGGGGACGAGGAGACAGAAGTTGGCGGTGAGGAGTGTGGAGTAGGAACGGTCGGATCAAAGGTGGTAGGGGTTTGGAACATGACCGGTGACGGGTCTTCAAGAAACGAATAATCAAGAGGCGTTGTTACATGGGTTTCGGAGAAGGGGAATGAATGTTCATCAAAGGTGACATGTCGGGAGAGAATCATCTTGCCTGTGTTAAGATCGAGACACCGGTAACCCCGATATTCCGGTGGGTAACCAAGAAAAACACACCGCGTTGAACGGAGTGCAAGTTTGTGCGGGCGTGTGGCCGACTGATTCGGGAAACAAGCACACCCGAAGACCCGTAAATGATCATAGGATGGGTTTTTGAGGTAGAGGGCGGACATGGGTGTTCGGTTGTTAAGAACTTTTGTGGGAAGTATGTTATGTAGGTAGGTGGAGGTGTGAAGGGCTTCGACCCAATATTGTGGAGGGATGGAAGCATGGGTCAAGAGACAGAGCATAACCTCGTTAAGGCGACGAAGCATGCGTTCCGCTTTACCGTTTTGTTGGGACGTTTGGGGACATGAAAAACGGAATTGAAGGCCATTATTTGTGGCAAAGGATTTAAATTGATTATTGTCGAATTCACCGCCCATGTCACATTGAAACGATTTGATATTGGAATGAAATTGAGTTTTGACAAAGTGGTGAAATTGTTTAAATTTGTGAAAGGTTTCGGATTTTAATTTAAGTGGAAAGACCCAAGTGTAATTTGTGAAGTCATCTATTAAGACCATGTAATATTTATAGCCATTATGACTAAGCAACGGTGAAGTCCACAAATCACAATGAACGATGTCAAAAGGCATAAGAGTATTAGATAATGATAAATGAAAAGGTAAACGCTTATGTTTAGATAACTGGCACGAGGTGCAAACTGGCAAAGTAGTTGCCTTATTACATGAAATTAAATTAAAAGTACGAAGATAATCTATAACATGTAGTCCCGGATGACCAAGACGAGCATGCCAAGAAGGTGGAGAATCGGTGGTAAGCAGCGAGACATTTGAAGCGGATGATGTGTTGGTGACTGGGTAAAGGGGGCTGGAACTATCGTGACGGCTCAGGGTCTTCCCACTCTTGTAGTCCTTCACAGAAAAACCAAATGGGTCAAACACAATAGAAACAGAGTTGTCAGTTGTAAATTGACGAACGGACACAAGGTTTTTAATTATGTTGGACGAGAAAAGAACATTGTTGAGTTTAAGGTTTGTGGAGGGTAAAGTGGTGTGACCTGATCCATTTATTGGGATAGCTTGACCATTACCAACAAGTATTGATTTAATAGGAGCAACACAATGAGAACTCATACCTGGGTCATTGCTGAGATGATGAGTCGCACCAGTGTCCATGTACCACTGAGAATCAGTCTGAGTCTGCTCCATGTTGAGTGCTTCAAATGCATACCCAAGTTCAGTGGGTTCCAGCGGGTTAACATCCGTTATATTTGCCTGAGGAGCTACCAAGGAGGCAGATTGTTTGTGGGACTGCGACGGTTGCCACGGGGCCGCCCACCCGGGCTGGGTCGGATACGGACACGGGGGTGGCATACCCCAGTACGGCTGCCAATAAGGAGGCATGGGCCAGAAGGGTTGCCCTCCACGTACCGAAGAGGAAGGGCCCGCCGAAGTGGACCGGGCCGGTGGAGCTTGCTGGGCCGAGTGGGCCTGCGACGAGGATGACCCACGGTTGGGCCGGCGAGACTGGTTTGGGCGGCGCTGCTGTGTGGGCTGCCTAGGTTGACCACGAGGCTGAAACTCGCGAGTAGCAGGGGCCGGTGGTGGTTCCTGAGCAGCGATGGCAGCAATGGGGGTGGAGTCACGGGCCTGTTGACGTTGTTGTTCTAACTGGAGCATGCTGCAGGCGGTCTCCCAAGTAGGAAGTTGTTGGTTTATTGTAGATCCAACGGTGTCATATTCCGGTGGCAACCCGCGTACGAGTTGAAGAACCAACCGGGAATTGGACACAGGGCTATCAACATCGGAGAGCTTGGTGGCAAGTTCTTTGAGTTTCTGAAAGTATGCTTCGAGGGACGGGAAAGCGGACATCTTGAGATTAATGAATTCGTACTCAAGAGCCGCCGCCCGAGACCCCTTATTGTTCAGAAAAATCTCCTTAAGGCGGTTCCAGGCTTCAGCAGCAGTTGATTCAGCTTCCAGTATCCTGACAAGAAATTCGTCAGACAGTGTCCCGTAGATCCACTGTAAGACGATCGCATCGATCTTGACTCCATTCCTCATATTTGGGATCCGTTTTCTCAGGAGGCGGCGTACCGTCAATGTGTGAGAGAACGTTATGCGCTTTGGCATTGAGAGTAAAAAGTTTCACCCACGTGGAGTAGGTGATTTTGACACCGTCTAACACCTTGACACGAAGTTGGATGTTAGTGACGGTGTACACCGTATGCATGGTGGCAGCGGGTGGGTTGGAGGTGGTTGGCTTTGTCGTCCGACATAGCGCCAGGAACGTTCTCCGGTGAAGAAATCGGTGACGGCAGGAGGAGCCCGTAGGCAGGGTAGGGCCGACAGCGATTTGGCTAGGGGAGAGCAAGGTATGATACCATATAATCGGGAATAATTCCCTTGAATCTTATTAACAGGAGATTACAATATATATATACAATTGAGGTAAACCCTAAATCTATTAAAGGGAAATATACAAAGGATAAATACAAATAAATACAATATTCTAATATATTGTCTAATAACGAGAAGCAGGGGCGAACATAGATCAAGTGTGTCATCCCTTAAGCTTATACGTGAAGTAAGAAATTTTTAGTTTTTATGTATGATTTTTTAAGTTAGTAAACATGTGTTACCTCTTAAAAAATTAACATTTAAGAAACTTTCTAGTTCTACCCCTTGCTGGGAAGGATTTGGGATTTGATTGGTACATAGTCCCGGAGATTTATCCTATCATTTAAGGAGGAGCTTGAGTGTCACGGTGATTGGCAAGTCTCGTCGAACTTGAAAAAGATCTTCCATAACATCTTTATCACTACTTTATGGTTTTATGGTGTATCTAAAAGGCGATGAATGATATGACTTTTGCTAATCGAAGAAAACACAAGTGTGGGGTGCTCGGTGAGAGCAAAAGACCAGCTTATTTATGGATTAAACACCGTGGGAACTTGTCTTGTATCGTATTAGAATTTCTCTAATTTTGTTTATGTTCTTTCTTAGCATCTTCCTATTTTATTTTTAATGTTTTCTTGCTGTTTAAAAATAATAATTAATAATACTTGTAATAACTTTTATATTTATTAACAAAGATAATCTCATTTTTAACTTTCTTTATGCGTGTTTTGGTTGTTAAAAACCAACTTTTTCAAGAAATTCAAGTTGTTAAAAGAAATTTCAAGCACAAGCTATGTCATTGGCAAGCCATATCATATCAAAGGTGGCTCAATAATTTTAGAGGCCCAAGACCAATAAAAAGTCGAAAACCTTTTTTAGTTATAATCAATGTAACATTGAGTGTAAGACTTTCTTGTTAGTGAAGAAAAAATAAGTGTATTAAAGTAAGATTGATATAAAAGAGTTATGCTATTTTTTTTATTAAAGTAGGATTGGGTGTCTTAAAATCTTATAAAATACAGCTTGAACTATACATATAATAATTTTTTTCTAAATTTGGAGCCCTCATAATATAAGGACTTTAGACGAGGGGCTAAAACTTTATATAAAATAGCCACTCGTAATCATATGAAATAGACAAACCCCTCTTAAATACAGAAATCATAAAACATACAAGAAAAAAAAAGAGAAACAAATAAGCACTCATACAAAAAAAAAGGAAATATCACCAACGACTTAGAGAGACGAGAGGCAATCAACTATACTAATTATTAGCCCCTCGTCTATAGTCCTTATATTATGGGGGCTCCTCGTCTAGACAACACGAGTAGATAACTCTACGAAGCAAGAAGGAAATACTAAAAGCAAACAAAGAAAGACAAGAACGTGAACAATATCACCAACCACTTAGAGATACGAGAGGCAATCAACTATACTAATTACAGTAGAACCTCTATAATTTAATACTCGATAAATTAATAACCTCGATAAAACTAATAATTTGTCCGGTCCCAACTTGGGACCAGTACAAAATTGGACCCCAATCGATAAAATAATAAGATAATAATTTTTCTGAAATCCCAATGTAAATATATTGGTCCCAGCGAAACTATAAATTAATAATTACTAAAATATTCTAAAATTCTAGGATTGTCTAGTAAAAAATGAATTTATAGTCACTTTCTTTTTTTGTGAACTTCAAATCTATATTTAGTTCATCTTTAAATCTCTCCATTGCACTTAAGAATTAAGGCACTGTATTCTCGTATTGCAATAAGAAGTTGTGAAGAGTTGTTGCCGTTTGCAATACTTCTTTTCGAGTGACCGGTTCCAAAGGAACAATCATCATCAACTTCATCATCAACCGGATTTTGAACGGTATCATTAGACATTTTATAGTGAACAATCTAGATCTACGTGCATTGAACTTGACAAGTTCATTAATATGTGAATGTAAAGGTCCTTATTTCTATTTTTATTCAAATAGGTAAAGTGAACGAACACGGAAAATTTTAAAGATCAATGCATTAATTTGATAGTTGCTCATAAATATAAGCCACCTCTTTAAATTAATAATTTATTAATTTATCGATATAATAATATCTCGCTAAATTAATAAAATATCCAGATCCCAACATTATTAATTTATAGAGGTTTTACTGTATTAGGGCCCCTACCGGTTAAGTTGTTAGTATATAGATTATTATTACTAATGAGCTATAGTATATAATATTATATGACATTCAAGTTGTCTACTTTATATATATATAAAGTTTAGTTATGCATGAATCTTGCTTATTTGTTAGGTCAAAATATATTTAATGATAAATATCTTAAAAGTAGGGAGTGACCCGACCGGTAGTCCTTTAGACGTAGATTTGAGTCAGAAATTCAGAATGAGTATTTTTAATTA
>JBCNJP010000482.1:0-19882 GCA_039602395.1 Deinandra increscens subsp. villosa
GGTCTTGTTGGTTTGAGTATGTAAAGTTATATGTTTATGTTTTGTAAGATCCAGCGGATCAGTGGCGGATCAAGTGGTACGCCGGACCACTTGATACGCTAGTAAGTTGGTCCGCCGGATCAGTCCCTATATATAGGTTTCAGTTTGATTCAGAGAGTGTGAGTGAGGTTTGAACTTCTTAAGTGTGTGTTTTCAAGGTGTAACCTGAGTACTCTGTATTTCTCTCTTTGTAGACAAGCTGTGATCTATATACGGAAGTTTATTTACCTTGTGTGTCTGAATCCGATTGTAACAATGCACTAGCTAGATCCGTATTGTGTTTTACAGAAGCTGAAAGAGACCGATCACGTAGAGCTCTCATTGCAGAAACACTTGCTGAGGAAAATAGATTGGTCAGAGAAAGAGAGCAAGCTTTGAAGAGGTATGAATCAGATCATCCTCCAGCTGTTGTTTTTGGAAAGGGTTCAAGTTCGTTACCTGAAAAATCTGCACCATCCAAGGACGATGAGCCAACCATCCGCATCGTCACTAATCTTGAAGGAATAGACGTTGATGTGGATGATGTGTCAGAAACTGCTCAGATGGTGAGGTCTCTTATGAAAGACCGAATTCCTCTAGAATATCTTCTTAGACTTACCGATCTTGAGCTGACTAAGTTGTATACTGACGAGGAGAGATTGAATTCTAATCTCCCTCGTGCTGATGAAGCTGAGAAGATTCCTGAATCACTGGTTGATCCTCTGTCAGATCCATTTGCTGATACTGACAAAACATTTGACTTTGCACCGATCCGAGATCGTCTTTCTGATCTAGTTCTTGACATGGGTAAATCCTTCATTCCTGAAGATCCTGCTGATGATCTACCTGATCCAGACTCTGTTGAGTACATCATTGCTACCACCAACCGGATGACCTTCGAAGAGCTCCGTAATTATCTCAAATTCAAAAATGTGGAGAGAAAGTCTTGGATTCGTAAGAAGACGACTGGCCTTCGCAAATTTGTTATTGAGTATAGGAAGACTGAGAGGCTCGCCAAGTTGGAGCAGATAAGACTGAAGGAACAGGAGAGAGCTGAAGCGGCCAACAGGAATAAAAATCCACCCATTTATGATGACTGGGTGAGAATGGCTCCGAATTCTAAGGCAATGCTGAGATTCACTGCCAAAAATTTGAGAAAGATGCCAGCCAACCCCAATGTTAATCATGGAATGAAGATTCTGGGTTGGAAATATGATGAAGCCTTCGATGCTTTTATTGTGAAGAGACGGAATGGATACGTTCAATTCTTTGCTGACTTCAAAGCTCTTACAAGCCTCTTCTCATGGGAATTGAAGCAGCTCAAATACCTGGACTTGGTGAATCATACGAAACACAGTAAAGGTATTAGAGCTGAAAATCTAATCAAATCAGCCTATGATGACAAAAGGTTCAATCTGAATCCTGAAGAAGAAAGAAGAGCTCAGATAGCCGAAGAAAAGAAGCGACTCTGTGCACCATATAAAGGAATCTTCAAGAACATCGGTGATAAAGTTAATGTCAAATGGATCCCAGGGAATCAGAAGAAATTCCCAATAATCAGCTGGTATTACAACGGGATGACACATGAGTTGGTAATCGAAAGGGAAGGTGCTGAGCCTATCAGATTATTTGCTGCTATTGAGTTAAGAATGCTGTCAAGATCATACATCAAGCTCATCTATTACCAGAAGATGCGGACCATCCCTACACAGCTTAGACGATACGAATGCTACGATGCCAACTACTTCTTGATGTTTCTGAACTGGTGGTGCAATCAGCTTGCTGGTATTGGTAGGTTCAAGCTTGACGAAGAGATGTTGAGGTATGCAAACTGCTGGTTGATGGAAGAAAATGGTTCGAGTGTGGTTCTTGACAAGGCAAAAAGGTTAGTCGAGCTAAACAACTATAATGATCTGAAGAAACTGGTATGGCAAGACCTCTGGAGGCTGTATGATCTGGGAATTAATGTCCATTCAGACAGACACAGAGAAGCTGCTAGAGAAAGCTGGAGGTTTCTGCTCAAGTTGGTCGGTCAAGATGGTTGAAGCTCGAGAGGTTTGCATTGCCAACATGGGTGGAAATTGTTAGAGCTTATTTATGTTGGCAACACAAACTATTTATCTTTTTGATGTTTATTTGTAATTTTACTTTGGTTTGTACTTAACTTTGATTATGTACTTTGTTACCTTTGATTATGATTATATATCATGTTTTTGACTAAGAGTTAGCGTACTTGTATATCTCCTTAGCGAACTTCTTGTATATTGAACTTAGCGGACTTGATTAACTCTTAGCGGACTTGTCACTTATCTCTTAGCGTACTTGTTATACTTAGCGAACTTGCCTGATATTAGTCCTAGCGAACTTGTTTTGCTACTAGCGAACTTGATTTGTTCCTAACGAACTTGACTTGATCCTAGCGTACTTAATCTGTGCTTAGCGTACTTGTTAGCGGTCTTGTTTGTGCCTATCGAACTTGTTAGCGAACATGTTAATGCTTAGCGTACTTCATCAAGTTCTAGCGAACTTGTTATTGTTCTTAGCGTACTTCATCAAGTTCTAGCGAACTTGTTATTGTTCTTAGCGTATTTCATATTCTGTTAGAATATTTTGCTGAATTCTAGGCAATGAATGGTTTGTGTCAAACATTCTATTTGTCCCAGGCTCTCTTGTAGTATAAATACTAAAGTGAAAACCCTAATACGTGCTCCTCCTGGTTATTTCTACAAGAGAGCCTTTGTGTGTGTGTTCTTGATGTATTTAGTGTGTGTTCTTGAGTTTCAGAGATCTATGGAGTGAAATCAACCAAGATTGATCATCATACTTGTTTTCCGCACCTGTGTGATGAATCGAATGAGAACATTGTGCTCAACTCAGGTCCTAACAAGAGCTCAATGCAGACCATGATGAACTTTGACAACAAAACTGGAACAAGTCAGAAAGTTCCTAAGTTGTTGAAATTGGAAGATTATCAGAATTGGAAGCAATGATTTTCGGCTTATATAAGTACGAATGATATTGATTTGTGGATTCCGAACAAGAAACTTTATCAACACCCGACTGATGCGGGAGATTTCAAGGAGGTTCATACCTTCGATATTGCTGAAAGGAAATCGTACGAGCTTGAACAAAAAGCTTTCGGTTATCTTACGATGGCATTACCCAATGAGTTGCTTCATCGATTTAGTACTTGCAAGAAGTCTAAGCAGTTGTGGGATGCTTTATCAGCAAGATATGAGGGTAATGATGATTACAAGAAGAGTCGGAAGAAAGTGTTATATAAAGAATTTGATAACTTTATATTATGAAAATGAAAACATTGTTGCTCTTGTTTCAAGATTCTAACATTTGATTAGTGAATTAAGGGTTGTTCGAATTGAGAAAACTAATGCTGATTTGAATGAGAAGATTATGGAAGCGTTACCTGAAAAGTGGGAGAACTATGTTTTGCTACTCACTCATGATAAAGAATATTCTACTTTGACATTTCACGAGTTTACTGAGAAACTTCATGCTCGGGAAATGGAAATGTTAAACTCTAAAAAGTCAACTGCTACTTTACAAAATCCTGAATTGTTTCATGGTGAGAATACTGCTAGCATGAATGCTAAAGCAAAGCCAAATTTGAATTCTGCACCAAGTGTTGCTTTTATGGCTGGAGCTTCTGGAAATTCAAATTCTTCAAAAGGTTATACTTTCACAATTCCTGATCAATCTCATCAAAGTGCGTTTTTTGTTTAATCGGTGGATGAATTTGCTAAATTGGTTGTTGCTCTCATTTCTTCGTCTTTTGGAACGATTATCAATGATATTGGGAAAGCACAATTGATTAAAGAAGATATGAATGAGCTTGATGATGATCAATTGAATGAGTTAGATATGGCATGCCAATTGAATGAGTTCAATTTTATAAGAAAACTGGAAAAACGAGCGTTTATTGGTAAATTGGGTTTTGATAAATCAAACATCAAGTGCTACAAATGTTCAAAGCTTGGACATTTTGCTCAGGAATGTCAACAAACATATTCTAGCAAGCCTGGTATCTCTTAACCTTCGTCTAGTAATTCCCCAAAGACAACAGCTTTAACGGTTCAAGATGATGGTGTTTATGATTGGGGTAAACAGTTTGGGTTTGATTCATCAGCTTTAATTGTCACCCATGATCATCAAGAAGATTATAATTCCGATACGAGTTCCGAAACAAGTTCAACACCAGGTTCATATGAATCTGCTGAAAACTTGGAGTGTTTGTTGAAAGAGAATCTGCTGAAAGCTTGTTTAATGTTTATTAGTTTGTTTAAGCATGTATATCCACATATCATCCAAACAACAAAATAAACAAGCATGATAAAGTAGGTGCATAGCCTTAGCCAACTATTGACAACACTTATTGGCCGAAACAAGTGTGTCAACGTCTCTCCTAGGGGACATAATGACACATGTGATGTGTCGGTGAACTCCCACTTGATCCCGCATCCGAATGCTTCAAGTGTGTTGTATCCTCGTTTGTGTTCCTCTCTTGCCTTCGGTCCTCCATGGTTATTGGGTCTTCAATATGTGGGTTTCGGTTAGTAGGCTTGAATCCTAAATTGGCCCGTGAGAGCCTTTGGGCCGTAACCTTGGCCCAACCGAAAAACCCACCTTTATGCATTTTACATTTTACAAGAGTAAAACCTATTACATTTTTCTAGTAAAATAAAATGCTCCTAATCTATTTAATTTACATATCGAATGAAAAATAAATAAATTACATAACCATGAAAACCCTATTTAACTATTACAACCCTTTGAAATAATTAAATACATAACACCAACACAATCATTCACCACAAACAAACACAAAGGTCATGGCTAGGTCTTATGCACCAAAATATACATCCAAGTATGTATATCTTCAAGAAATTAAAATGGCTCCCTTTTAACCCACTTTGAAAATTACAAAAAATAGAGTCACTTCTGTGTTGCAATTAGCTTCTTTTTATTTTATTTATTTTTCTCTTTTTTCTGATTTTACTCTTTTTTTCTGATTTTACTCTTTTTTTCTGATTTTACTCTTAGTTTTTCCTTATTTTTCTATAATTTATTTTATTTAATAAAATCATAGCTTCCACACATATATCGTTGGAATTTAAATCTTAAGGATCCTAGATCCAGTATCTCTTCTGATCTTTGCAAATGTTTCAAGACGACGATCATGTTCTTGATGACCCACATTCAATAACATCATCTTAGGGGGAATTGTTGGAACATCTAAGATGAGTGAAGATGAAGACATTCAATGTATTTATTCCAAATAGGTCAAAACGGGTCAAGTCTCTGAAACACAAAGATTTGAGGATTTAACGTTTTTTCCTAAATTTGGAGTTAACGTCTTGACGATACAGAAGTAAATTGGCGGTGTTCAACATTGGTCATTCCGAGTTGGTGTATTTTCAGCCTTGGGGAAATCATTGCATCTGTTAGAGATCTCAAGAAATCTGATCTTGATCTTAGCGATCTAGCCAAAAATAAACTTGTACTTGGCGATCTCAATTAAGCTTGAGAGATGTGGTTTGTTCTTAGAGATCTCGTTGATAAGCCTTAGAGAGCTCATTTGTTCTTAGCGATGTCACCGATAAGCCTTAGAGATCTCGTTTGTTCTTGGGGATCTCGTTTGTTCTTAGCGATCTACCTGATAAGCCTTAGAGATCTCATTTGTTGTTAGCGATCTCGCTTATAAGCCTTATAGATCTCGTTTGTTCTTAGCGATCTCGCTGATAAGCCTTAGAGATCTCCTTTGTTCTTAGCAATCTCGCTGATAAGCCTTAGAGATCTCGTTTGTTCTTAGCGATCTCGCTGATAAGCCTTAGATATCTCATTTGTTCTTAGCAATCTCATGGAGCTATTTGGTGATTTGGAGCCATTCAACTCTCGGATATGATTTATAAACGAGCCAATACCTTCGAGACAACGTCAAGACAACTTTAACATCACTCAAGACGATATGCGAGTTGGTTTTAGCCGAGACAACTCAATCGGTTCGTTTACCTCAAACAAAGCTTATTTGATATAATTTTGTCTCAATCATTGTTCTTGCTATAAATAGAACACTTAGGTTATTTTTTTATATGAGAAGAGAGTGAGGCTGCTAAGTGTGTGTTTTTTCATGATGTAATCTCCTTTTCTCTCTCAACACCTGTAATCCATTGTTCTTGATATAGCAATAAACATTGAGATTTACAGATTGTTCTTCGTGTTCTTGGTTTGATTCGTTTGAGCTTCTTGATCAATCCATTTTCTGCACTTGATCGGTCTCGTACTTGTGTGATTTTTAGGTCTAAGTAGGACCCAATAGGGCAATATGGGATTATGTACTATTGTGTAATCTTTTACACAATAGCTAGACATCAAGGCGCCCTCGTTGATTGAAGTGATGAGTGTGAGGCCTCACCTAAACTTACTGTGTGTTTGATTGGATCATTATGAGCCTAGAACAAGAAAATGATTTAACATGGTATGAGAGCCATGTCTAATAGTTCAACAGATGTCTTATACAGAAAGGATCAACTAACTTTATGCATACCTTAAGGCCTAATTATTCAGTCCGGTCTACAGATATACCTTGGCTGACGACTTAAAGCATCATGACTGGTTGGACAGTCATGCATACCTAGAGTGCCTCTGACTGTACACGTCAAAATTATCAGGATCAGTCTAAGTGGGAGACTGTTGGATATGGTATGTGATGTGTTGCAAACACATCTCATTTTTCGGGTTTTTTTCTTATATATTTGAGTCCAATTTGAGGCGGGTTTTTGTTTAGTTTTAGTTGTTTTTAGTAAAGCTTGAGTCTTTGAGTCCTTATTTGTGTTTTTATATGTTTTTCAGGAGTTTAGTGAAACCCCAAGGCGACAAGAGAAGTCGACAAGATTGGACAAAGAAATAAATCAAATAGTTTCTGAAACAAGGTCTAGGCGTATCGCCTTGAACTGAGAATGTCCTGAGCGATACGCGCGGAAAGAGAAAGAATAAAGGTGGTGCAGATTCGAGCCGCGACTATTTTGTCGCCTATTGGACTTGAAGCGTATCGTGTCCATGTTCTGAACCTCCAAGTGATACGCTTGCAGGTGTTTAATCCTTAAAAGAACTAATCGACCTTTAAAAGTCGATTTTAGTGTTCCATACGAGATATCTTGACTTTCAGATGGCAGAGGGGCGATTTTAGGCGACTTTGAGAGACAAGAGAGAGATGGGAACAAGGAGAGCAATCGGAGGATCAAGAATCAACCATCAAATCCATACCCGGTTTATCCGATTTTTTCTATTTCTTATTTAAACTCTAGAATCAATTATGTTTACTGTTCAAGATTTGATTTTATTAGATTGTTTGCATTGAACATGATTGTAGGCTAGGCATTTATCACACCCTAGACAGATTGATGAACAACTAGTATTTATGATTTTGTTTGGCTTATGACAACTTGATTGATGTTGTGTTCCTATTAAACTCCATTGTTAACATGATTGTATGCATATGACCACTAGAGTTAGGGTTTGAATTAATTTGCTAAACTGCTTAACCTGCGAATGTCTTTTGGTTTGGCTTAGGTAATCGATTGCGTGATTGTGTGTTTGTAGTTGACTAGGTTAGCTATTCGGTTAATCATAATTTAGTATTTTAATGAATTTCTTGACTCTTGTGGGCTGCCCTAGTTAGACAAGCCGGGAGGTGATAGCTAGGTCGGGTAGTCAGGTTGACTAGTAGATTAGGATCACATATCCATCGGGAGAGGAATGCCCTAGAAAATTAGTTAGCTTGCTATTCCGTGTTAGTTGTGTTGATTAGTGGTAGTTCCTGCTAGCTTAAGGTGTCATAGATTGTTTCGAGGTTGGTTAGGTATAGTTGAGGTTGGATGTACCCATAAGGTGATCTCCTGTCCGAACGTTAGGAACATTCGCTAAGAAGGACTTAACAGGTGAATTAGCTTCCATCAGAGTTGTCATAGCCAGATTAAGTTGTAGGTATTGGTTGGGATTCTAGGTCTAGGTGGTGTCTCCCTCGTATTTTGATTGTTTCCTGAAGTTTTCCTGCTGCCCATTTTTTAGTTGCATAGTTAGTTAATTTAGTTAATCATTTCCTATAACCAATTTCAAAAACCCAAATTACTCAGTATTTCCATTTCTTAGGTCTAGGTTAATTCTTGTTTTCGTAGTGTCCTAGGTTCGATATCCGGTCTTACCTTAGCTCTACTACAATCCGACAGGTATACTTACCTTAGGGTTCGTCTAGTTTAGGTAGTTTGGGGAAATTTAGGTGTGTCTAGGTCTAGGTATTATTATTATTTTTAGAGTTGTTCCGAACACATCAAGTTTTTGGCGCCGTTGCCGGGGACACTTGGCAATAGCAAGATTTACTTAGGTTTTTGTTAGGAAATTTTGAGTATTTTAAGTTTTTCCGTGTCTAGAGTCTTAGGATTTCGTCTTACGAGTCTAGATTTTTAGGTTTTTATTTTTTTTCTAGTTATTATTTTTAATTTTTCCCCGTTTTATGCCACACACTCGTTCGCGATGTCCACCTGAGCTTACACCATTTTCTGATCCCGATAAGGACATCCGTGAACGGTTCCTTGTACTTCACACGGAACTCGAGGCGTTCATTCTTTCCATAACTCACTCCAAACCATCCACTTCCACACAAGTCTCATGCGACATCAAACCCATCCCATTTCCGGACATTACCACCGTGGTGGCCCGTCGCAACATCCACGAGTAAGCCAGCGCCGGAATTAATGACGCTCGGTTTGCAATCGCTCCAACAAACATTGCCAACACCACTAATTGGCAAGTTCCGTTTCACTTCATAAATGCGCTCACCAATTCTATCCAATTCCATGGACGTTAGGACGAAGATGTACCGACTCATGTCTCGCGCTTTATTCGAATCTGCAACACGTTCGAACTCACGGGAGTCACGAAAGATACTATCTATCTACGTCTGTTTCCGTTTTCACTTACCTCTCGAGCCGCCGAGTGGCTCGAGATGCTTCCGCCAAATTCGATCGCCACCAAGGCTGCAATTGAAAATCCTGAAAAAACTATCATCCTCCAGCCAAGGCTGCACGTACTCGGGAGGAAATCCACTCCTTCGGGATGGACCCCGATGAGCCTTATTCGGTTGCTTACGAACATTTTAACACCCTCCTGAGCAGATGTCCGCAATGGACTTCCATATTCTGTTCAGAAGGAGTTCGATATTTCGGATGGAGGTTATTTGATGGAGAAGCTAAGCATTGATGAATGCAAATCGCTATTTGAGAGCTTCGCACTTGCTAAACAACATACACCCGGAGATCGGAGAGTCACCTTGGCCTCGACTAGATCACTCGCACCTTTTACATCTACTCGGAGTGTTAGTCACATTGGCCTAGAGACAATGATGCCTAAGGAGTTAGAGAGTATCTATAGGGCTTTAGAAGAGATCAAACTCCATATCAAAGCTAAATGTGAGCTGTGTAGAGGCACTCACAATACCCGAGACTGCCCGCTCGCCTCTGCGAAGCAGGTTGACTATATTGGAAACCGAAACCAGTTTAATTCTTTCCAGTCAGGGTGGAGGAGTGGCCAGACTTAAGGATGGTGAGAGAGAGGAAACCCACCTGGTTTTCCAACGAGTAATAACTATGGTGGAGGAGATGACGGGTCTAATTTGAAAGAGATGAGGGAGCTTATAGCTAACCAGACCCAGATCATGCAACAGATAGTGGCGAGAGATGAGGCTACATAGAAGAAGCTTGCAGATCATGACACGCTACTACGGAATCAGCAAGCTTCATTCTTGGATCTACAACATCCGGTAGGAGACATCACGAAGCAGCTCAAGGAGCTTAACTCCCGTGGGGGTTAGTTTTCCGGTAGTACGTACAAAAACCCCAATGCCAATGTTAATGCTATTACTACAAGGAGCGAGAGAGTAGTTGAGAGTCCATCGCCGGCGGTAGTTGAGGAGGAGCCGGTCGATGAGGAGATAAAGTTAGAGATGCCTGACGGGAGGGTGCATCCGAGCGTGAAGACAACAAGTACCGCACCAAACGTCGAGGTTGAAGAAGTTAATGGGAAAGCCACTAGCTGGAGAGAAGCCGATGAAGTGGGAGGCGGCGAACAAGAAGAAGATGGTTAGATTTTCATCTCAACCAATCACAGCTAAAGACCTGCAACGTGTGCCCTATCCGGCGAGATTGATTCAACAGAAGAATGCACACGAGTATGGACAGTTTGTTGATATTCTTATGCAACTTAGGATTACATTACCTTTCACTGAAGTTCTAAATAAAATGCCTAAGTATTCCAAGTTTTTGGAGGACATGCTCTCTAATAAAAAGAAACTTGAAAATTTGTCTGATATCGTGCTTGATGCTAATTGTTCAGCTGTAGTCCAGAATAGGTTACATGAGAAATTAACTGATCCAGGAACTTTTACTATTCCTTGCATTTTTGGTAACTCTTCTGTGACTCTTTCATTAGCTGATTTAGGTGCTTCGATTAATGTAATACCTTATTCTGTTTTTATGCACCTAGGATTAGGAGAGTTAGCGCTGACTAGGATGACAATTTCTTTAGTGGATAGGTCAGTAGTTAAACCAAAAGGTATAGTGGAAAATGTGCTAGTTAAGATTGACAAGTTTTTATTCCCTATAGACATTGTGGTGGTTGATAGTGACTATGATGTGAGGTGCCCGTTGATTTTAAGTAGACCTATCCTTAGGACTGCCCAAGCGTTAGTTGATGTATTGCGGGTACAATCACCTTGAGAGTTGAGAATGAGTCGGTTGAGTTTAGAGTTGGTGGATCGAGTGACAAGATCAACGAATATGTATACTTTCTAGGATCTTTCATGTCTATGGTGGATAGTTATGTTAGTTATGTCGTGGGTGAGGATTTAGTAGTTGGAAATAGGTTGGAGGGTGATCCGGTTGTTGAGGATAAGTGTGGGGAAGACTCCGGGGGGTTTGTGTCACACCCCAACCGACGACGGAATACATCGGGGCATGATGATTGTCCAGATGCACACAACACTAATTAATGTTGGGATATTCTTAATCAACCCATTTCAAAGATAATTCAAGATTCATTACAATGCATGACATAATACATCAATAAAGAACAATTAGACTTAATTAATTCGGTCACACTAAGTCCGCATGCGATCCTATGGTGTCATCAGTAAGAAGTCCTCAACTAACAGCAAATCCTGCAACATGTATAAAATACGGGTCAACTACGAATAGTTGGTGAGTAATCACAGGTTTATATAGATATATGATCATAGCTTGAACATGCGAATCAATGTTAAATCTGTGAACACGAGTATAGCAAACAAGTAATGAACTAAAGCACATGGGGGTCGACGTAACCCAAGCCCTCGGCATTTAGGCTTTCAATCACAAGGCGCCACACGCGAGGCAGGCCAAGTGGGTTGCCAGACCAACGGATCCATTATTGTAACCCCGGCTCAAATGAGTTAATGGGATACGTCTATGAACATGAACATGAACATGAGCAACACACATAAGTCCAACACATACACAACATAATCCATAGCAATGATCCAAACAAGTTCACACATACTAGGCACATAGATCAAACACAGAGTTCGCATGCGTTTTGAAAATGTATAAAGTTTAAGAACACGGACATGAGTTTATACGGTACATGTTGCACCCCAAAATTTAAAAGGAAAAGGGGCTATGATACTCACCTGATGGAGGAGACACAATCTGAGAGAAATAACACCACGAAACGAAGAAAGATAGACCCGATGATAATCTTGACGACTAGAGAGATAGAGGAAGAATAAATAAAAAAAATTAATTAAATAATTAAATAGCTTAAATTTCACGACGCGGCTGACTCGACAACTTGTTGGTGATTTGGTGAGGTGATACGTACGATAAGGGGCGAATCCTAAACTAAAGGTAAGGTCAAAGGGTATTTATATGAAAGTCAAACATGGTCAAACATAAGTCAACATGGTCAAACAAAGGTCATCATGGTCAAACATAAGTCAACATGGTCAAACAGGGGTCATCATGGTCAAACATGGTCAAAGTACTTCAAATTTTAACATACGGGATCATATCTAACATAATCTACCATGGATTATATATATATCTATATGTATCTAGCATGAACCTAGTCAAATCTATCATGAATTAGTCAAATCTAGCATGATAGTCAACTTTTGGGCATAAAACAAACCCTAATTAGCATGCATGGGTGAATCTAACTTCATCAACACATAAAAGCACATAATTTGATGATCTCCCATGTAGATCTAACATTTCATATCATGAATATTATAGATCTAAACATTTTATGATGTAAAAATGTCATCTTGATGATTATGACACACAATTATAGCCCTAGATGACACACCTCTTGAGATCTAGTCATTTTAACACATAAAACCCAACCTTGGTGCTCATAACACATGGATCTGGTCCTAAACAACATTCATGAGGTAGATCAAGTTCATTTGAAACATAAAAATGGAATCTTGATGAGAAAATCCCTAGATCTAGCCCAAATTCACATGTAGCACATAGATCTATCCTAGATCTAACCTAAAGGTGCAATCTTGATGACATATGACATGGATTTTGGTACATAAAAGCATGCAAGGTCAGATCTAATCAAATTCCAACATGAAAATCAAGTCTTGATGCATAAAACCCTAGATCTATGCCATAAAAACATGCATAATCATAGATTCAAGCCAAAAACACAATAAAGTTGCAATCTTGGGCCAAGAAATCAATAGATCTAGATGAAGAGATGATTTAGAACATAGATCTAACCCTAAGAAGTCATAAAGGTCAGATCTTGATGAAACGGGATGAGGATCAACACTTACCGGTAAACCGAAAAGATGAAGAAAAGGGGTGAAGAGGGAGGATCCAAGCTTCAATCTTCAAGCTTTAATCTTTAAATATGGTATTAGGGTTTGTTTAGAGGATTTCCAGAGGTTTTGGGACGTTTTAGAGCTGATGGGGGCTGAAAGTGATGAGAAATGAGGCTAATGATGCTTAAATACCCGAATTCTAGGGTTTTGCTGATTGTTCACTTCCAGGCGATACGCCTACAAGTCCCCCGAACCAGAATTTTGCTGCTTCACTGTTTTCGCTCCAGTTTCTTCGTTTTTCGTCGTTTTTGGGTCCCGTTTTTTTTGTTTTTCTCCATTTTTCATTTCCCATCATAAAAACCACATTCAAGCCAATAAATTTGAATATAAACATGTCATATATTGAATTATGATCAACGGTCAATCAAACATAACACGTTTTTGGTTGGTTTTGACGTACGCATCGATTTTAGGCAATTCACCAACGATTCGCGACTCAATCAAGTGTGTGATTACTCATGACATGATAATTGATTATTAGACTCATAAAAATGTTGAATTTGATATATGGTGACCAAATACGAGATTCCCGGTAAACGATGAATCGCGTACCGAAATCGCGTAGAAATCGGAAATTGCTTTATTTTCAATTCAAGACACCCAATTTGATTCCAATTGATCGTAATGAAGTATTCGGTTTCAAAAATCAATTATAACCCATTTAAATTCACTAGTTAGTGTATAAACACCCAAAAATTCTTCCGGTTTGCAATAACTTGTAAATCTGTAAATCGCGAAAGTTCAAAATGGACCGGGTTTCTCAATCGGGTAATTTACAAATGTTACAGTTTGGTGACTTAGTTGATAAAAATGAAATATTTGACCCGTTAGTAGAACTCGGAGGTGAATTTGTGTTTGAAGAGATGCTAGTAGTTGAGACGGGTGGTAGAAAAGCCACACTTGGTAATCTGGATAGTTATGAGGATAGAATAGTGCTTAGGCCAAGTGTGGGGAGGTTAGAGGTGGTAGTTAGTGAAAATGACCCGGACACGAGTTTCCTAGACAAAATTAGGTTTCTTCCGGGTTGTTATAAGCATTGGAAGGTTAAACACTTGTTAGAGTTGATAAAGTTTGGAGCTTTATGGGTTAAGAAGGTGGTTGGTAGTTGGATAGTTAGGAACCGGGTGAAATCAAGTAGTTTTGTGGTGAAAGATGTGAAATCCAAACCTCCGGATGGTTTGGGAGGTTGTTTTTCTTATTTGTGCTAAATGTTTAAGTGCTCGGGCTGTATATTTTATAATTGTGTTATTGTTTTTCTGCAATCTCTAGTTTTTGTGCATTTTGCGTCTTTCGGTCTTGTGATTTTGGTGTTTTCAGGTGATTCGGGAGGCTCAAGATCATTGAAACAAGATGAGGAATTTTCCGGGTGAGATTTCCATGTAAAGACTGCAGGTTTGGCGAGGAATTTTCGGCTAGAAGCTATAAGGGAGGTACAAAAAGAGAAAATTTTTGGGGTCAAATTCCAAAAAGTCCCTGGAAATTCAGTTGTACACGTATCGCGTAGGTTGGTGGTGGGAGTAGGCGATACGCGTGGATGGTTCAGGCGGAATCAGTTGGTGATGTCCTAGGCGTATCGCCTGGGATGTTCAGAGCTTTAGGCGATACGCCTAGAGAAGTTAATTCAGGAAAATTTTAAATCGTTAGTTTTATTTGTTTCTTGTTTACCAAAATTGTTCGAACTAGTCTTGGTCCCTATTCTGAGTCTCTAGAGTTCCAGGTGAGCATGTTTCAACTTGTTTTATTTTATTTTTGGTCTTGTTTATTTTATCTTTTTCATGATTAATTTTCTTTTCGTCGAATGTGTTTGTTTTTGTTTTGTTATACAGGTCCGATGATATTCGCTCATAGGGATTCGCATGAAGAGTTCAATGGAGGACATGCGGATACGAGCTCGCTTGCCATTCATCAAAATTAATAACCAAGGGAGTCTGTTCCGGTTTATGTTTTATTTTTGTTGCATTTTATTGAAAATGCTAGAGCAATGGATCGTCTACTCAATCTAGCTATTCGGAGATCGAAACGTAATTAACCAATTGTTTTATTGATCAATGAAGAACAATTACAACCAGTAAACATTCAGAAATACAGACACAGAGAAATACATTGGAAACACACACTTAACAAAGCTCAGACTCTCACTCGTTCCTGATTACAAAGAACTACAAGCTATATATAGGCACTGGCCGAACCCTGTCCGAACTCTAGGTTCGGTAGGTCCGAACCTCAGATTCGGACCAGGTTCGGCCTGTTATACTTTGACTTGATCTTGTCCTTTGACTTGATGTAACTCGATACATCACACGACGCACATATCAGGTATCAACATTTATTTTTCATGTGTTTATTTTTATATCTGCATTGTTTTATTCTCATTCCACATTGAGGGCAATGTGTGATTCAAATGTGGGGATGGGAGACTTGCGTCTTGAGTCTGCTTGTTTTTTATTCTAGTGTGTTTTGAAAACAAAATGAAAAATTTTTCAAAAATGTCCAAGAATATGGCTGCAATTAAATGGGAAATGATAGTACAATCAGGGATTTGGCTTTCTAATATGTGCTTAAAAATATATATAATTAAAAGTTGAAAACATTTTTGGTTAGTGATGTATTGATAGGCCCAGCCGACTTAAAAATCTTAAATATCCTAATTGTGTCTAAAATTGGAATTAATATATATAAAACCAGGATATTTAGTGGGTTCCCGCCTTAGATTGAAACGAGGATGCTGAAACTGTTAAAAATAGAAGATAGGTACGCTGATATTTTCATATGTAGTTGTCTTTTAAGTAACTAGCACATCTTTACCTGTTTATGAGAATAAATGTGATACTGATGGCGCTTCCATGTGCAAATTCCATTTGTTTGAACTTGAAAAAAAAAATAAATAGAATAAAATACCGAAGCCTATGTGTTTTCCTTTGGGATAGCGACTTGAAGGATACTCCTCTAGGTTAGGTATGGGCTAAATACCCTATGTTCTACCCATCGGGTTCGCTCTCAGTGGATGCTCCTCTAGGTGAAGTCCATTTCCATCTGAAAAAAAATGAAAAAAGAAAAAAAAAGAGAAAAAAAAGCTCAAAGAAACAAAGCATCATTATTCTATCAAAATCCACTACTTTGGAGACAATTATATACATAAATATTAGGGTAGGAGAACCTAAACGGTTTAAACCTGTGCCTTGATATCTTGAGACGGGATTAGGCAAAGTTGTGATATTTGAGTGTACGATCCATTGGGTTGACTAGTTAGGTAAATGAAAAGTATTGACACTTTTAGGGGCTATAAAGTTGGTGGTTTGGTTTAATCAGATCGAAATATCAATAATTGCTACCGGGACGTAAGTAGGCTAAATTGAATTAAAAAAAGTAATAAAATTTGAAAGGTTAGAAGTCAATTACTCTGGTTATGATTCCATTGCAGTATTTATCGAGGACGAAAAAAGAGTCAGTGTGGGGATGTTTGCTGTGTTGCAAACACATCTCATTTCTGGGGTCTTTTCTTATATATTTGAGACCAATTTGAGTCGGGGTTAGTTTAGTTTTAGCTCTTTTCAGTAAAGATTGAGTCTTTGAGTCCTTATTTGTGTTTTTATATGTTTTTCAGGAGTTTAGTGAAAACCCGAGGCCACGAGAGAAGCGGACAAGATTGGACAAAGAAATAAATCAAAGAGTTGCTGAAACAAGGTCTAGTCGTATCGCTTGGAACTGAGAATGTCTTGAGCGATACATGACACGTTTGTCACCTCCTAGACCGATTGATGAACAACTAGTATTTATAATTTTGTTTGGCTTATGACAACTTCATTGATGTTGTGTTCCTATTAAACTCCATTGTTAACATGATTGTATGCATATGACCACTAGAGTTAGGGTTTGAATTAATTTGCTAAACAGCTTAACCTGCAAATGTCTTTCGGTTTGGGTTGGGTAATCGATTGCGTAACTATGTGTTTGTAGTTGACATGGTTAGCTATTTGGTTAATCATAGTTTAGTATTTTAATGAATTTCTTGACTCTTATGGGCTGCACTAGTTAGACAAGTTGGGAGGTGATAGCTAGGTCGGGTAGTCGGGTTGACTAGTGGATTAGGATCACATCGCCATCGGTAGATGTATGCCCAAGAAAATTAGTTAGCTTGCTATTCCGTGTCAGTTGTGTTGATTTGTGGTAGTTCCTGCTAGGTTAAGGTGCCATAGATTGTTTCGAGGATAGTTAGGTCTAGTTGAGGTTGGATGTACCCATAAGGTGAACTCCTATCCGAACGTTAGGAACATTCCTTAAGAAGGAATTAAAAGGTGAATTAGCTTCCATCAGAGTTGTCATAGCCAGATTAAGTTGTAGGTATTGGTTTGGATTCTAGGTCTAGGTGGTGTCTCCCTCGTATTTTGATTGTTTCCTGAAGTTTTCTTGCTGCCCGTTTTTTAGTTGCATAGTTAGTTAATTTAGTTAATCATTTCCTATAACCAATTTCAAAAACCCAAATTACTCAGTATTTCCATTTCTTAGGTCTAGGTTAATTCTTGTTTTCGTAGTGTCCTAGGTTCGATATCCGGTCTTACCTTAGCTCTACTACAATCCGACAGGTATACTTGCCTTAGGGTTCGTCTAGTTTAGGTAGTTTGGTGAAATTTAGGTGTGTCTAGGTCTAGGTATTATTATTATTTTTAGAGTTGTTCCGAACACATCAAGTTTTGGCGCCGTTGCCGGGGACACTTGGCAATAGCAAGATTTACTTAGGTTGTTGTTAGGAAATTTTGAGTATTTTAAGTTTTTCCGTGTCTAGAGTCTTAGGATTTCGTCTTACGATTTTAGATTTTTAGGTTTTTATTTTTTTTTTCTAGTTTTTATTTTTAGTTTTTCCCCGTTTTATGCCACACACTCGTTTGCGATATCCACCTGTGCTTACACCATTTTCTGATCCCGACAAGGACATCAGTGAACGGTTCCTTGTACTTCACACGGAACTCGAGGCGTTCATTCTTTCCATAACTCACTCCAAACCATCCACTTCCACACAAGTCTCATGCGACATCAAACCCATCCCATTTCCCGACATTACCACCGTGGTGGCCCGTCGCAACATCCACGAGTAAGCCAGCGCCGGAATTAATGACGCTCGGTTTGCAATCGCTCCAACAAACATTGCCAACACCACTAATTGGAAAGTTCCGTTTCACTTCATAAATGCGGTCACCAATTCTATCCAATTCCATGGACGTTAGGAAGAAGATGCACCGACGCATGTCTCGTGCTTTATTCGAATCCGCAACACGTTCGGACTCACGGGAGTCACGAAAGATACTATCTATCTGCGTCTGTTTCCGTTTTCCCTTACCTCTCGAGCTGCCGAGTGGCTCGAGACGCTTCTGCCAAATTCGATCGCCACCAAGGCTGCAATTGAAAATACTGAAAAAATATCATCCTCCAACCAAGGCTGCACGTACTCAGGAGGAAATCCACTCCTTCGGGATGGACCCCGATGAGCCTTATTCGGTTGCTTACGAACATTTTAACACCCTCCTGAGCAGATATCCGCAACACGGGTTAACGGACTGGTATTTATGATTTTGTTTGGCTTATGACAACTTGATTGATGTTGTGTTCCTATTAAACTCCATTGTTAACATGATTGTATGCATATGACCACTAGAGTTAGGGTTTGTCTGTTCAGAAGGAGTTCGATATTTCGGATGGAGGTTATTTGATGGAGAAGCTAAGCATTGATGAATGCAAATCGCTATTTGAGAGCTTCGCACTTGCTAAACAACATACACCCGGAGATCGGAGAGTCACCTTGGCCTCGACTAGATCACTCGCACCTTTTACATCTACTCGGAGTGTTAGTCACATTGGCCTAGAGACAATGATGCCTAAGGAGTTAGAGAGTATCTATAGGGCTTTAGAAGAGATCAAACTCCATATCAAAGCTAAATGTGAGCTGTGTAGAGGCACTCACAATACCCGAGACTGCCCGCTCGCCTCTGCGAAGCAGGTTGACTATATTGGAAACCGAAACCAGTTTAATTCTTTCCAGTCAGGGTGGAGGAGTGGCCAGACTTAAGGATGGTGAGAGAGAGGAAACCCACCTGGTTTTCCAACGAGTAATAACTATGGTGGAGGAGATGACGGGTCTAATTTGAAAGAGATGAGGGAGCTTATAGCTAACCAGACCCAGATCATGCAACAGATAGTGGCGAGAGATGAGGCTACATAGAAGAAGCTTGCAGATCATGACACGCTACTACGGAATCAGCAAGCTTCATTCTTGGATCTACAACATCCGGTAGGAGACATCACGAAGCAGCTCAAGGAGCTTAACTCCCGTGGGGGTTAGTTTTTCCGGTAGTACGTACAAAAACCCCAATGCCAATGTTAATGCTATTACTACAAGGAGCGAGAGAGTAGTTGAGAGTCCATCGCCGGCGGTAGTTGAGGAGGAGCCGGTCGATGAGGAGATAAAGTTAGAGATGCCTGACGGGAGGGTGCATCCGAGCGTGAAGACAACAAGTACCGCACCAAACGTCGAGGTTGAAGAAGTTAATGGGAAAGCCACTAGCTGGAGAGAAGCCGATGAAGTGGGAGGCGGCGAACAAGAAGAAGATGGTTAGATTTTCATCTCAACCAATCACAGCTAAAGACCTGCAACGTGTGCCCTATCCGGCGAGATTGATTCAACAGAAGAATGCACACGAGTATGGACAGTTTGTTGATATTCTTATGCAACTTAGGATTACATTACCTTTCACTGAAGTTCTAAATAAAATGCCTAAGTATTCCAAGTTTTTGGAGGACATGCTCTCTAATAAAAAGAAACTTGAAAATTTGTCTGATATCGTGCTTGATGCTAATTGTTCAGCTGTAGTCCAGAATAGGTTACATGAGAAATTAACTGATCCAGGAACTTTTACTATTCCTTGCATTTTTGGT
>JBCNJP010000483.1:0-18552 GCA_039602395.1 Deinandra increscens subsp. villosa
ACCGGTGCGTTCGTTAAGCCGAAAGGCATGACTAGAAACTCGTAATGACCGTAGCGAGTTCTGAAAGCCGTCTTTGAAATGTCCTCTTCGCGGATTCTGAGTTGATGGTATCCGGACCTTAAGTCAATTTTGGAGAAATAACTGGATCCTTGCAGTTGGTCGAAGAGGTCATCGATCCGAGGGAGAGGATACCGGTTCTTAATAGTGACTTTGTTGAGCTCGCGGTAATCAATGCACATCCTGAATGTCCCATCTTTCTTTTTGACGAATAAAACTGGCGCGCCCCATGGCGATGAGCTAGGCCTGATAAAACCTTTATCTAATAGCTCTTGTAGTTGAGTGGACAACTCGTGTAACTCGTTCACTGCCAAACGGTACGGAGCTCGGGCAACCGGAGCAGCACCGGGAACAAGGTCGATTCCGAATTCGACTTGTCGGTGTGGAGGTAGACCAGGTAATTCTTCCGGGAATACATCGGGAAAATCACGAACTATCGGAAAATCTTCAATTTTCTTCTCTACGAGGCTTTGATCTGTAACCGTTGCCAGAACGGCCACGTGTCCTTTCCGAAGGTACTTCTGTGCCTTAAGGTAAGATATGATCCCGGAGACAGTACCTCCCTTCTCACCCTGAATCGAGAGTACTTCTCCGTTCGCGATGGGAAATCGTATGACTTTTTCTCGACAGACGAGTTCTGCGTGGTGCTTGGACAACCAATCCATACCAATTATCACGTCAAAGCTACCGATTGTAAAAGGCATCAATTCTATGTCGAACTTATGACCTGAGAGTTCTAAGGTACAATCCTTGACTATATGTGTTGCATCAACAAGTTTACCGTTAGCTAGTTCAACAGTGTACTTAGCTCCTAGGGGTTCCGTCTTGGCCTTTATCAATTTGCAAAACTTAGTTGAAATGAAACTTTTCTCGGCACCCGAATCAAATAACACATTCGCAAAGTAGTTGTTGAGGAGAAACTTACCAGTAATCACGTTAGCGTCTTCCTTCGCTTCACCGGAACCCATGACAAATGCACGTCCGCGTCCACCATTTCCCCCGTTCCCATTTCCACCATCATTGTTGTTGTTGCGGTTATTGTTGTTGTTGTTGTTGTTGTTTCCGCCTTTCTTCAACTGAGGGCAATCTTTCTTCAAGTGCCCAGGTTTCCCACACTCAAAACACCCACGAGGGCCTTCATTATACTGCTTGGGTCGGTTCAGCAGATCACCCCGACAATTCTTGGCCACATGTCCGATTTTGCCACAGCGCTCGCATGTTGGTCGGGTACAGTCGCCATTGTGGTGTGTGTTACACTTGTTACAGTAGGGTGACTTTCCCTTATACCTGCTGGAACCCTGCCCATTGATTCCTTGTCGGTTTTGGTTACCACCGCCACCGTTGTTACCATAGCCGCCTTTGGGGTTATCAAACTTCTTGTTCTGATTCTGGGAGTTTGAAGACCTCCCTGCGTTGTTGCCAGAATTTGTGAGGTTACTTGGTTCCTCATCTCTCTGCCTCTTCCCATGCTCAAAGGTCAAAGCAGAACATCGAAAGCCTCCAGGATTGTTACAGCAACCGACGATCCCTGAATGGAAATGGGAGGAAATATCCATGGATTTCATCACGGGACTGCCCCGTACACCTCGTGGAAACGACATGATTTGGGTCATTGTGGATAGATTAACAAAATCCGCCCATTTCATAGCCCTCAAGGAAAATGACAAGACTGACAAGTTGGCACAAATCTACATTGATGAAATCGTCAAGCTCCACGGAGTGCCTTTGTCTATTATCTCCGATCGAGACCCCAGATTTGCTTCACACTTTTGGAGATCACTACAATCAGCTTTAGGCACTCGCTTGGATATGAGTACCGCATACCATCCGCAGACAGACGGCCAAACCGAACGCACAATCCAGACTCTTGAGGATATGCTCCGAGCGTGTGTAATGGATTTTGGGAAGAACTGGGAAACTCACTTGGCATTGGTCGAATTCTCCTACAACAACAGCTACCATTCCAGTATTGGAGCCGCTCCCTTTGAGGCTCTCTATGGACGAAAGTGTAGATCACCGGTCTGTTGGGCTGAAGTCGGTGATAGCCAACTTACTGGACCAGAGATGGTGTATGAAACGACAGAAAGAATTGTGCAAATCAGAAACCGTATGAAAGCCGCAAGAGACCGACAAAAGAGTTATGCAGACAAACGTAGAAGGCCTCTAGAATTCGAGGTGGGCGACCGTGTACTGTTGAAAGTCTCGCCCTGGAAAGGTGTTGTGCGTTTTGGGAAGCGCGGGAAGTTAAACCCCCGCTACATAGGACCTTTCCCGATAACAGAAAAGATTGGAACGGTGGCGTATCGTTTGAACTTGCCACCTGAACTGGATGGGGTACATAATGTATTTCACGTTTCTAACTTGAAAAAGTGTCTGGCTGATGACACTCTAGTAGTTCCCCTCGAGGAGCTACACATCGACGAGCAACTCCGATTCATAGAACAACCCGTTGAGATAATGGGACGCGAAGAAAAAGCATTGAAGCGAAGCAAGATCCCAATTGTCAAGGTCAGATGGCATTCAAAACGTGGACCGGAGTTCACGTGGGAACGGGAAGACCAGATGAGAAAGAAGTATCCTCACCTGTTCGATCAAGCCTCCGCGTCAACCCAAGGTACTAGCTAATTTTCGGGGCGAAAATTCCTTAACATGGGGAGGCTGTGACAACTGTAACTTCCCAAGTTAACCCCGTTAAGTTTTTCCGTTAGTTCTGTTAGTTCCGTTAGCAAACCCGAGACCCGTTATTTGAATGACTTCATGTTTATTTATGTTTAATTGCTAATTAAATTTAGTAACTTGTTTCGTGAACTTATTTTGTGATCTTATGTGTTAGTTGTGAAAATTTGCATTTTTATGCGAAACCGGGCTTCGTGTGTAAATTTGGATTTTTATGTATAAATGATAAATTTATATAACCCGACTAAATTTTACACACTAAATGATTTAAAAACATTTATAAACATTTTTAGAAGTCTTACCTTACAACTTCTAGTTAAAAACCCATTTAAAATGAGTTTTATGCTTTATGTGTTCAAAATGGAACTTGAGGGACTTAATGTGTAACTTTCAATTAAAACAAAATCTGCCAAAAGCTCATCTCCTTCCCTCATTTCACGACCACAGCTCCATCTTCCTCCTCTCTCTCTTCAAAATCACGCATACACACACATACACTTGCAAATTCGTGAAGATCAAGTACATAGGAGCTAAAAATTCGGAGTTGGAAGCTCAATCAAGCTCCTAGAACATTCAAGCCAGCTCCCTCTCCTCCTCTTTTACTCCTACTCGCGATTTCTACCTCCAATTGGTAAACCCTAAGTTTTGAAATCCGAAATTCTAAGTTGCATGTGTGTTTTTATGCATTTATATGCTAAATGGTGAGCTATTATGCTCCAAATTCAAGTGTTAAGTTGAGATATGCTATATGTCAAATTGGGGACAGATTTGGGTTCGGGTTTGGGGCTGGAAATTGAGCCTAAAATCTGCTATGTGTGCTCTTTCATGTATGTTGGGTGTTTAGACATGAAATTTGGGGGTTATGCTCTTGTATGCTAGTCACATGTTGAGATTTTGATATGAATATGGTATGATCTTGTTAGGAACAGAAATTGCATGATATTAAGGTCATAAACTTGTTGGTAGGTGTTAATTTGATCAAATGTTGGCATAGAATTGAAATGCTAGTCAAGGGCAAACTTGGAAATTTCTAACAGCTTTGACCAGAATTTTTGGTCAACTTGCAGCTGTCATAACTTACTCAATTTTCATCGAAATCAGTTGATTCTTTTTCCCTAGTAAAGTATTATGTCTTAGCTTTACAACGGCTACTCGCACACTTTCTAAAGCCTCCGTTTGGTCACTCAAAACACAGCTGCAAGTCGGGTACTCAAAGCTGTCATTTTCTGTGAAAAGTGGACTTTTCATTTTGGTTGAGCATGTAAATCTTGTTCTAATGGTGTGTTTGCTATCCGTAACTGATGTTTATATATTAAAAGTAAGGTCTGGAGATGTTGGTCCATAAATTCCAAATTTTGAATGAGTTATGCAAGTTTTCATTCTACTTTGACTAGTTTGCTAAATGCTAAAATGTGCCAACTTCCGATGTGCATAACTTCTTCGTTTCTCAACATTTTTAGTTGATTCTTTTTGCTACAATTCCTAAATGACATGTAGTATATGCCTGTAAAATTTAAGGAGCTAATTCCAAGTATTGTGGATTTTAGCTATGCCACTAGTAAAGTGCTTGAAGTTTGACTTTCTGGGTCAACTTTGACTTAAATTGCAATTTCTTGATTTTCTCCCAATTGGGGACTTGTATGTGCATTGAGTGACTTGTATGATTGCATGAAACATGTTTAGGTGCTTATGTGCTAGTTTCGTCCTCGCGACACCTTCTAATTTTATTAGACCATATTTATCCGAATAGGTTGACTTTGACCAACCTGTTGAACCAAGTGCTAGGCACCAGTGCACCCTAAGGTGAGTTTCACTTACTATTATTGTTATATCCGGTTTAGGATGATAACACACAGATAGTTGCATCCGGTAAAGGATGGCAACCCAACGGTAAAGGTATTTCTTTACTTGAGTAATTTTCCGACAAAATATCATATGTTGCACTGAATTGATTTCCTTAAAAAGTCCTTACATTCGGGCCGTTAATATACATAGCGAGGTAATATTGAGTAGTACTACTGGGGATTGACACCCCCGCTCAGCGGTGCACGGGATGCACCCACCGACTGGCGGTCGGACTGAGATCAATGTTAGCCTACCCACCGTGATCCGGATGGACACGGGAAGGCAAGGTTCATAGGTATCCCCTATCAAAACATTGTCAGCTTCGGTTACGAACAATTCAGGTGTGCATAACTATAGGCTAGCTACCTACGATATGGAATCTTACTGGCCTTATGATTATTGATTGTGTTTTACCTGTCTTTATTCATACTTTAGGTCTACATGTGGCGTGTAGACCGCTCTAGTGAACTCACCAGCCTTGGCTGACACTTGATTGTTGTTTTCTTTTCAGGTCGTTAGGAGGATCATGGACAGCACCGGAGGCGGCAGTACTTCCTATGGATACCTTTTGAAAAACCTGGAATTTCAAATATTAAAAATCCATCGTTTTGTAAACCATAACTGTAAACTTTATTTATGCTTCCGCTGAACTGTTAAACTTACTGTTTTGGTCTGTAACTTAAACTTTATGATTTACTTATAAACTCTGTTATGGTTTGGTTGTAACTAAAGTCTGGGATCCTGGTCTGGATCACACCCCACACGGTTATACTCCGTTTGTGGAAATTGGGGGTGTGACAAACTTGCTCCAGTGGACAACACTGTACCATCCACAGTAGTTGAACCCACCACTGATCAACCACCTTCTCCTTCTGATACTTCAACTATATTTTTCAAAAGAAAAAGGAGAAGAGATTCAGACCCACCATCAATTCCCATCATCCCCCCTTCCCCAAAGCCTACAAAGCTCAAAAGGCTCAAAAAGGTTGTGCAAGAGCCTACTCCTCTCTTGCAACCCGTTGCCTCCAGCCCTGAACCAACCCTTGGCACAAAGCCAACTGGGTCAGCCAAATTGGGATTTAAACTTGTTGATGAACCTTCTTCTGAGGGGGAGTCATTTCATATGGATGTACAATCCCCATCCACTTTCTCACCCTACACTTCACACTTCTCACCTGTGAATGATGATGTAGAAAGAGATGTCACAGATGATGGTGTTATTAACCCACACACCACATTACATGGGAACATTCTGAGTGACACTCACACTGCTACATCTAACCCACATTCACCCCAGGAGGTGAATCTCAGGAGTTTAGATGAGATTCATGTGGAAAGGGCTGCTGCCACTCAAAGTTTCTCATTGAACTTTGATGATGGTAGTAACATTCATAAGACCCAATCCATGGCAACCCATACTATAGTTCAACCGGAAGATCCCCTAGTGGATCCTAAAGGGAAAACTGTAGTTACGGGGAATCCCAGGCGCCAAGAAAACCAGGGTGGTGGACTTGATCAACATAGGGTTGATGGTCCATCTTTTTCCTATGATACTGGTAAGACTCCAGTTGAGGATAGTTTAACACTTACAGAATTGACGGCATTGTACAAATCACTACAGGCTCAGGTAACCAGTCTCAATTCGATTGTTGCCAGCCTTGTAATAAACACTCCTGCTGCTGCTCAAGCTCAAGAAGTTCCTGTTGAAGCCTCAACTGCTCAACCGGAAACTTCCCCTGCACCAAAGTTTCAACCGGTTGCACAGCATACTGCTGAGGTTAGTTCTTTGAACCCATTTCCTTTTGGAGGTCAGGCTGTAGAAGCTGATGCTGCCAAAAAGGGGGAGAAAACTAATTCTCCAACACCTATTACTGCTGCTGCTGCAACCACAACTGAAGAAGAAGAACTTGATCAAACAGTGCCTTTACCTGAAGAAGTAAGGCATACAGCCTTCAAATTGGCTAAAGTTGATCCCTTTTCAGTTGCTGATGGGTTAACCAAGGTGAAGATGAGCTCACTTATGAAGGTATTTCCACAGGATCCAAGCCTGTTGGGAATGATTGAAGCAACAATGTTAGTTGCAGGTGCTCAGCCAGAGAGCATTCTGCAGGTCAAGCACTTCTTGACTAATGTGATTATCCCACAAGAGGAGGCATTTGCCAAATCTAAAGTGGATGAGGTCACAACTAACATTGTCTCTGAACCAGTTGTTGATGTGGTTCATGAAGATGTGGATGATGATGCTTCAGTCACTCAGACTGAAGAAGTTGAAGGTGAAAAAGAAGGAGAGGATATCAGCACTGTACTGAAAGAACTAAGTACAACATCTCCGGCTGATGTTCAACCGGAAGAGACTCAACCGGAAAAGGTTCAACCGGAAGAGACTCAACCGGAAAAGGTTCAACCGGAAGAGACTCAACCGGAAAACTCAACAGAAGCTAAGATTGCTGAAACATTGATCCAACTGCACTCCACCTCCGATTCAGAGCCTCCTTTGAGCTTCAAAAGAAAGAAATAAACCAAACCTAGGAGGATGATCAGACTGAAGGAGAGTGAAGATTGCATAACTCCTCAACCAAGAGTATTAGATACTATGGTTGATTCTGACCAGTCAGAAGAACAAGAAACTATGGATGACCTGAATGAAGAAGAATTCATCCATGACTGGGAAGATAATCAAGCCAGGATAAGATCAGAGGAAGCCAAATCAAATTTGCAATACAAACAATTTTTGGCAGACCTGGATCTTCTATCAAATGACTTTGTGGTTGAAGGATTGATAGATGAAGCAAGGAAGAGATCGATTGAATGGAGAATGCAGGTCTATGACCTTGTCAAATTAAGTGAACAGGAGAAAAACAGACTGATCAACATAGCTTCCAAAATGCCAACTGTCTTGAACAAAAGTTTAGACAACCTGGAGCTATTGGAAAGGATCAAGAGATGTGCTATCATCAGATGTCTCAAGCCTACTGCTGAAGTAGAGAAGATGAAGGCAAAAGATACTTGCAAAATTGTAGATGAGCTGCTCAAACAAGTGAAAGGAGCAGAGTTTGCTGTGATTCCAAGTCTCCAAATGCCTTTGCCATCTGAGACAGTCACAGGTAACCCCTCATCTACATACATTAAACCTGAACTTTTTGATGCTTCTGACCTACTTGCTGAGTCTCTCCCTTCCAACTTATTGGAAAGACTCAAGCATCCAGCCTCCCATGTTCCCATTCCATCTTCCAGATTTTACTCACATAGACCCAGGGGAATGAACCCAAGGCCCAGAGGATCCAGATCTACCAAGCCTAAATACATTCATCCAAAATTTAGGATAGATAACTGGACTGATATCACCCCTTCCAAGCCCAAACCCTGTCCATGTATTCGGAAGTATAATCAACCTTCATCTCCACCTAAAAACTCCACCTCTTCAACTCCACAGCCACAAGCCATGAAACCTCCCACCAAATCACCAACAAAGCCTTCTGAACCCACTGAGTTAGCCGCAACCAGTTCTGTTCAAGCATCGTCTCAAGCAGATAAAGGGAAAGAAAAGGTCCCAATTGAAGCTGATAAATCATCTGCTGATCCTGCCACTGGTGCTTCACCTGGAAGAAAGAAGTCCATTGCAAAAAGACCTCTTCTTTCAACCTTCAATTTTCAAACCAGGAGGATCATGAGACAATTGAACAAAACAAGAGTTCAATTTGAAAGACCGCAATCTCCAGAAGAGTGAAGCTCTTGGAGATAGTCAATTTTTGAAGAACAACATACAAAGGATAAATTTTGGCAGCATCATCTTAGGGGGAGATTGTAAGGAAATGAATTTCTGAGTCAACCGGTTCAAGATGAAGTTTTCCGGTTGAAGACATGTTCAAGCGGAAGAACGCTCAAGCGGAAGATTTGTCAACCGGAAGATCAACCGGAAGAACATTTCCGGGTGAACTCTTTTATCCAACAGTATAAAGAGTTCAACCGGAAAAGTACTGAAAGATTACTTTTGCAGAATTCAGACCTGCAACTGCTTCTATTCTTCCAAAGTCACATCCTAGCCGTCTCCTACTTATAGATAAATGCATTTTGCACATTTCCTCTTTTGTATGTTTGCTAATGTTCTTTTAGTAAGTTTATTGTTTGACTTTCATGTACGGTTAGATTAGCCCGTATGAGATCAACGGCTGTAGTTGATCTCCTTAGTACTATTTATAGTTGTTAGCTAGTTCATTCACAAACACCCCGTTTCAGTGCTTACACTTGTAACAGTTTGAACTTGAGTTAATGCAAATAGTACTGAGAAATTTATTATCTTGTGTTTACTAGTTTATGCAATCAATACAATCAAACTACAAGTATAAGTAAAACAAAGCTTAAGTAAAAACAAGTATGATACAACTTTATTCCGCATGGTTGTAATCTTCAAGTAAAGAGTTCTTGTTTTGATTATTACTCTGAGTAATCAACGGTCCTACATTGGTTGCGGCGCGAACCTCACTCTCTTCTTCTCCTTCACCGCCTCCCACTTCAGCGGCTTCTCTCTCACTACCTCAGCCTCAACGTTCGGTGCGATACTTGCTGGCGTAACGCTCTCGTGCACTCTCCAACCGACCTTTGCAAATCTAGGAACGAGGCTTGCTGATTCCTCAATAACGTATCATGCTCCGCCAGCTTCTTCTGTGTGGCCTCATCTCTTGCGTTCATCTGCTGCAAAATCTGCGTTTGGTTCATGACCAGCTCTGTAAGCTCCTTCATAGTCAGCCCCTCGTTTCCTCCATCACTCTGATTATACCTCGGCTGAAAACCAGGTGGATTTCCTCCCTCTCGCCATCCTGAATTTTGGCCACTCCTCCACCCAGACTGGAACGACTTACCGAACTGGTTTCGGTTTCCAATGTAATCCACCTGCTCAGCGGGGGCAAGCGGGCAGTCTCGGGTGTCGTGAGCGCCTCTACATAGCTCACATTTGGCTTTAATGTGGAGTTTGATTTCTTCTAAAGATTTGTAAATATTCTCTAACTCCCTAGATTTCATGGTCTCAGTGCCAATGTGATGGACACCCCGGGTGGATGTAGAAGGAACAAGTGATCGAGTCGGGGCCAAGGTGGCTCTCCGATCTCCGGGGGTCTGCTGTTCAGCAAGTGCGAAGCTCTCAAACAGTTGTTTGCATTCGTCCACCGTGAGCTTCTCCATCATATGTCCTCCAGCCGAAATATTAAACTCTTTCTGAACCGAATAAGGAAGTCCATTGTAGAACTTCTTGATGACAGCCCATTCCGTCAACCCGTGTTGCGGACATTTGCTCAGAAGAGTATTAAAGCGCTCGAACGCTACAGAATAAGGCTCGTCGGGATCCATGTGAAATGAGTGGATTTCCTCCCGAGTACGCGCAGCCTTAGCTGGAGGATGGTACTTCTTCAGGAATTTAGCGGTGAGATCGTCCCAGGTGGCGATCGAATTCGGCGGAAGCGTCTCAAGCCACTCGGTGGCTCGAGACGTAAGGGAGAATGGAAACAGACGCAAGTAGATGGTGTCGTTCGCGACTCCGGTGAGTCCGAACGTGTTACAGATACGAATGAAACGAGAAATATGCGTCGGTGCATCTTCGTCCTCACGTCCATGAAACTGAATGGAATGCGTCAAAGCGTTGATGACGTGGGACGGAACTTGCCAATTCGCGGTGTTGGCAATAGCAGGCTGTGCAATAGCAAACCGGGCCTCGGTGACTCCGGCGCTAGCCTGCTCGTGGACGGTGCGACGTGCCGCCATGGATGATAGATCGGGGAATGGGATGGGTTTGGTGTCGCGTTCGATTTGTGTGGATGAAGAGGATGGTTTGGAGTGGGTGGTGGAAATGATGAATGCCTCTAGCTCGGTGCGTAGAAGGCGAAACCGCTCACGAATATCCGCGTCGGGATCAGTAAATGGTGACAGCTCAGGGGGACCTCGCGAACGGGTGTGTGGCATAAAACGTGACACGACTCAAGAAAAAATAAAAGAAAAAAATAAAACCTAAAAATCTAGACTCGAAACGGAAATCCTAAGACTCTAGACACGGAAAAACCGAAAAGACTCAAATTTCCTGACAACGACCTAAGTTAATCTTGCCAATCGCCAAGTGTCCCCGGCAACGGCGCCAAAAACTTGATATGCTCGGAACGTACCTAAAAATGCTATTAAAACCTAGACCTAAACCTAAACCTAGACACACCTAAATTTTACCGAAAACCCTAAAACTGAACCGAACCCTAAGGCAAGTGTACCTGTCGGATCGTAGTAAAGCTAAGGAAGACCGGGAATATCGAACCCTAAGGACACTCTAAAGACAAAGACTTAACCTAGACCTAGAAAATGGAAAACTGAGTAATTTGGGTTTTGATTTGAGATTTGATTAACCGAAATTGACTAAATCACGCAACCAACGAACGAGCAACAAGCAACCTAAAAACAACCTTCAGAAACAGAGAGAGATACCACCTAGACTCAGAATCCTAATCACTAATGACAACTTCAATCGGTTATGACTAATCTGATGGTAGCTAGTTCACCTTTTAAGTTCTTCCTAGCTGACAATCCTAACGCTCGAACAGGAGTTCACCTTGTGGGTACATCCAACCTCAACTAAACCTAGCCACCCTCGAAACAATCTAAGGCACCCCAAGCTAGCAGGAGCTACCATGAATTACTACGACTGACAAGAATTAGCAAGTTACCTAATTTCCTAGGGCACCCCTCTTCCGATGGCGATGTGATCCTATTCCACTAAGCAACCCAACTAACCTACCTAATTATCACCTTCCGGCTTGTCTAATTAGGGCAGCAAATTGCAATCAAAAAGATAATTATTAACTAACACCATAGTTCAAGACGTCTCCTAAACCACCCTATCGCAACCAACCCTAAAGCTAGCTACTTTAGACAATTCACCTAGACCGAAAGACATTCGAAGGCAAAAAGTGTATCAATCAACAACTATAATTCCAATTAACAATTCACATATGCATTCAATTATAACAACCATGGAGTTTAATAGGAAAGTACATCAATCAATTAGTCAAAAACCGAACAAAGTCATCAAAAGGTCACAGTCATCAAAACGAGTCTAGGTGGCTCTAAGAGTTTAGCCAACAATCATATTCAATGCAGAAAAATAAATAAAGTTTGAGTCTTTCACAGTGAACATGATGTAAACGAACAATGAACTAGAAAAACAAAAGGTAAACGAAGAACCCGAATGTCGAATTGTAAGTCAATGCTTGGTTCTATGTCTTCTCCCTTGATCCTAGCTCTTCTCTGCTCCTGAAATCGTCTCTGAATCGCCCTCTGCCGTCTGGAAGTCGAGTTATGTGAATTGAAACCCTTAAAATCGTTTTTATATCAAACCGGCTAAGTTTCCGGATTTTCGGGCAGCAAGCGTATCGCTTGCTGCCTTTCTTTCTCCATGCGATACGCCTGACGCGCATTACTCGACAAAATAGTCGGGTTTGACTTTTAAACCGCCTTTGACTTTTCCAGGCACAAGCGTATCGCTTGCTCCTCCTCATTCTCCCGGCGATACGCCTGGAGACTCCTTTTCAGCACTTCTTCTTCAAAACTTATCATTCTCATTCTTGACCTCAGGATTCTTCCAAACACCTGTAAAACTTGTGAAACCTTAAATACCGACTCACAGACACAACTTAACTAAAAACAGATAAAACTGATAAAAACCGACTCAATTAGACTCAAATACATAACAAAAGACTTAAGAAAACAAGATGTGTTTGCAACACATCAAGGGGAGTGATTGATCATACGTTGTTTAGAAAGAGGGTCAATGATGACTTTATCATGGTTCAGGTTTATGTTGATGACATCATCTTTGGCGCAACGAATGAAGACTTGTGCGTAGAGTTTGAAGAAGTCATGAAGAAAAAGTTTGAGATGAGTGCGCAAGGAGAAATGAATTTCTTTTTGGCATTGCAGGTGAAACAGGATGAAACTGGGATTCTTATTCATCAAGGGAAGTATGTGGATGACATTCTGGCAAAATATAATATGAAAGACTGCAAGCCCATTTCAACTCCTATGGCATCCAGGCCTGCTTTACTTCCGGATGAAGATGGGCAGGATGTGAGCGAGAATCTATACCGCTCAATGATTGGATCGCTGATGTACTTGACGGCAAGTCGGCCTGATATCATGTTCGTTGTTTGTCAATGCGCACGATATAAATCCAAACCTAAATTCTCTCACCTTTCTGCTGTTAAAAGAATTTTTCGATATTTAAAGGGCAGGCCTAGGCTTGGACTTTGGTATCCTAAAAATTCTGAATTTGACTTATTTTAAAGGGTAGGGAAATATATTTTGAGGCTTGTACATTAGACTTATTTTGTTTAGTTATTAGTTTTGGGGCTTGGTATTGGGTATGTTAGGGTTTACGATTTGGGCTTGGTTAACTTGTCATGTGAGTCTCGTTTTGTATATAAACCGAATCACTTGATGTGATTCGGTTAGACCTTTGATCGAGATTTTGGGAGAAGGTGCTAGAGGATTACGATTTGGTTATCTATTGCTTGTAATCATACAATCACTTTGATCAATAGTAAGTATTTTCTTTGGTGCTTGTTTGATTATTATTCATTACATTGTTTTCTTCTACTTGACACGTACTAAACCGGATTCCGCACGGTTTAGTGTGAATATATCGTGTAACGTTCAAGGATTCTGGACTTACAAAAATGTTCAGATCATTGTGTCATAGTGTCAAAATGTTCAGATCATTGTGTCATATTATGTCAAAATATTCAAATTATTGTGTCATATTGTCAAAAATCAAAAGAGTAATTTTTTAAAAGTTTATACATAGCAATACTATATGCGTTTTAAAAATAAAAGACGCTCGTTTTTATGGTGTAATTTTTATTTTAAAAATAATATCGTGAAAGTTATAAATGTTTAAAGAAAATTGAGGGAACTTAACTAAAAGTAAAAAAAGACGGCTAAGACCAAATTGTCCCTCATCATTTTTATTAGATCTAAGGTCTAGTAACTTATGTGATATGTTTCATACCCAAACTTATATCTTATACCTAAAATTGAATTTTTTTCTCTATTATTTACTTTTCACACTTTTACGGCCAATTTTTTTAATTTAATTCGATAGTTACAATTTAATTTTACTGAGTAAAGTACTAGAATGGTCGTTGTGGTTTGCACAATTGCTTAAACGGTTTTCATAAACGAATTAAACCCGTTTAGATCCATGTTTAACCATGTCATCAACATATGACCCGTTTATATATAACCCGAATACTCTACTTCAAACAGTACTAAAAAAGATCACAATGATATATCAACCAAACATTATATATAAGATACATATAATTATTCTCACATCCCACACTTTCACACCAGTTCCAAGGGACATACAGTCAGTCACACCCCCCTTTTATTACTACTACTATACCACATACACAACTTAAAAAAAACATTAGCTACTGTAATATGCATCTTGTATAAATCGCAACAACGTAGATGAATTCATCTACGGAAGCTTCGCGGTTGCTCTCCTTCACCCCCTTGGAGTTTGACCAACGTGTAGACCCCGGCTCCAGCCAAGGCTCCAAGCGTGGGTGCCAATAGGTACACCCATAGCACTGTGTAGTTCCCTGTTGCAACTGCTGGACCTAGTGTGCGCACCGGGTTCATTGAAGCACCGCTTGACGGCCTGCCATATATATGGATTAGCCAACTATTATTATTATTTCAACAGCTCATCAAGCTTAAAGCATTCACAATAGATTCTTTATCCTTATCCTTATAATTTATACTTTTATCATTACTTTTTTTCCCTCTTTCGCTCACAACCACAATTAAATAATACTTTTTAATACCCTTATCAATACCTTTTTTTTTCTCTCACATCAAACCTCAAATTTTACCAAATTAACAATTTTTTTATCAAATTTACACATGAATAGTAACTTTTTCTCTTTTCTCCACTTACAACCACTCACAACTACACCTCAAATTTTAAGGATTATACTTACAGATTTATAGGGACTCTACCGTGAATGCCTTAAGGGTACATATTCGTATATATAAAAGACCACTTACCCAGCCACAAGAATGTTGAGCATAACAGTAGCTCCAACAGCAATACCTGCCAATTCTCCCACCTGAATATAACTTCATCCATTGAGATCCGGTTTCTAAAACATATATTTATAAAAAGGGTAACAGTTATCTATAAAAAAAAGAAATAAGAAAGTAGGTTATACGTACAGCGCGAGTATCGGTAGCGACAGCTGTAACGACAAAGAGGAGATTAAAGGTGATGAGGAACTCAAGGGCGAAAGCTTGGCCCGTGCTAACCGAAGGAACAGTGACACCCCCGGACATGAAGGGGTGAAAGACACCTTTGAGTGCAAATGAAGCACATATGGAGGCTGATACTTGGGCTAAGATGTAGGCAGGAACCTGGGCCCATGGAAAATGACGGAGGGCTGCGAATGCAATCGTGAGAGATGGGTTCAAATGGGCTCCTGATATATGACCCGTTGATAATATTATGATCATAACTGCTAGGCCAGCACATGCTGCATTCCCAATTAGTGTCTCTGAATTTGAGTATTTTTCATTCACTATTGGGCCTGCTGTTGCTCCAAACATCAATATAAATGTCCCCACAAATTCTGCTCCCAACTGCATAGCCAGCAGTTTGATGAAAAATTATGATATTAATTACTTACAAGAAGGGCCTTATATATTCCCACACCACCATCCGATCAAACAACCATTTGACTATTCTTAAACGGTTGTTTGCGGGTGGTGTGAGAATAAATCGTTCTTTACAAGAAACATAATCTTGAATGTAAAGAAAAGTTTTGTACCTTTCGGGTGAGAGAGACGTCAGGAGCAGGGAAATCGGTGAAGCAGGTGTGAGGTGCACCAAATGATGGCGCGGCAATAGGCAGGCACTTGCAGCGAGGCATTGACTTGCGGTCGTATGACAAGGAGTCGACTCGCATAGACGTGAATAACGGACCTCCGGGTGTTCCAGGTGTCGGAGGAGCTGATACCGGCGGAGTTGTCCCATATTCCCTGCCTTCCATTTCAACAATTCACTAAATACACTTTCTTTTTTTTTTTGTTTTTTTGTTGGATTTTTAACAGGATGGTTTGTCTGAATTTACATACTGGGGAGATTTTTATAAATGTTGAATTAAGGAAGAGAGAATTGGAAGGTAGCCAGGTTGAACAAGTGAACTAGATGAATGCAGGATACACTTTCAAAACTGTAATCATGACATGAGATGTGGTTCTAAATCTTATGTTTTGTAGGAAATGAGGGGAAAAAAACAAAAACTTTTTAGAAACATATGATCAAGCAAGGGAAAGAAACAAGTGAATGTGGTTGAGGTTGAAGACAATGTGTGTTTGTTTATATAGTGAGAAATGGAGTTTAAAAAAGCAAAAGAAGTGATGAAATGAGAAATGGTGGGGTTGTGTTGATTATCATCTGCACTGTATCTAAAGGCAGGGGAGAGATGAAAGGTCAACTCTTGGACAATCATCCACATGGCCTATCAATTTCAGCCATTGCGGGTGATGGTGGCTACCTATTAAATATATGGCCAACTCATTTATCCTTTTTAATCATTCTCTATGTTTTTAATATATTTATTATCATTATATGACACATGGTACATACGTTTCATCTTGATGGATTAGGGTGGCCAGAGCGGCCATCGTGACAGCCCGGGCGGCACTCAAGCAGGTAACAAGAGGGTGAAAAACACAAGTGACGATGGTGCCAACAAATGACGAGAAATAGAGAAGAATTTGGCGTCACAGGTGGGCTTCAGCTGAAGGCATGACTGCATGAGCGAAGCTTAGTGGCGGGGGGGGGGGGGGGGGGGGCTACCGCCTCTCCGGTTTTTTCACTAGGTAGTACTAATTTTTACGATTTTTCCAAAAAACGTTATGTATAGAGTGAATCGACCCTCGGATTATCGCCCCTGACTTATCGCCCCTACAAAATTTTAAGTCAAGTTTCGCCGACTGAAGGAGACGGTGGTGCCATCACGCAAACTCATTCCTACTGACACGTGTGGCACTCGAGACGATGACGTGGTATAGGTGGCCACTGTAATACACTACATTTGAAACACACCCATCAATCAAAAAGCTAAAAATGATCCCTCATTTTCGAAAGAAACCTATGAGAAAAAACAAAATCATGTAAAGATGAGTTTTAAACCAGTGGCTAACAAATAGGACCTCTAATTGAAAAGATAAAAAAGCAAACTAGGTGCATGAACGTAGCGTAATAGGACCCCAATTCCACCTGAAGTTTGCATTATTATCATGTATTTCTATAAGAATTTGTTACCATTGTTCTAAGGTCATGCCAAACTCGATACGAATTACAAAATACTATATACAAAATAATTATTAAAACAATGAATCCTGGACAACATGATTAAACATTTCCTTTTTGCACTTTCTTTCTACTCCCTTGTCATCATCAATCATCCTCCTCTTTAAATTAATGGTCACATTTCATCTAAGTAAATAAAAACGCCCCCACCCCCATCACACACTGTCGGTAAGTGTTGACTTTGCAACCATCACACCGGACCCGAACCACCATCATGACTCTGAATCATGGGTTAGTCAAGGATCAAGAATCTTATTTCACAACACCTGCCCCTCTGTGCATTATGGAGCTAGCCATTTTTTATTTTTTTTTCATAATGATATGAACACCCACATCTCCAAAACTCTTACACTCATACAATTACCCAAACAACGATTTTTTTTTAAAGGTAAAATCTTGTTGGTAGGAATGGATTGGCGCCACGGTGGTGGGAGTCTGATGGTGCAACGCGCCAACGCCTCGTCTGGATTAGAAGTACTATGAGCTTGACCCATGTTGGTTGTATCATTATATAAACTACAGCCGATTGTGAACAGTGTAAACAACTATTCTATTCTAAGAGCATTCATAGCAGGTTCCCTATAAATATTTGAGGTTTGATTGTGAGTGGTTGTAAGTAGATGAAAGAAAAAAATTTACGTTCATCTGTATATTTGACAAAAAATTACTGATTCTCTAAAACTTGAGGTTTGGTTGTGATGCAAGAAAGAGAAAATATAATGATAAATGTATAAAAAAAATTCTTATAATTGTGATTCGGGGTACATTACATTACTTCATAATCAAAATTTGGTATATTATCCTGGATCCACCACTCAGGTGAAATGATTGCCTTTAAGAGTGATGGAATCAACCACTAAGCTTAAACTACAATTATTCAAAAGTCCCACAACAATTGTGTGAGCCTTATAATTATTGTTCCAAGTCTGAACGCAAAAAAAAAAAAAAAGAAAAAAAAAGGGTTATGGGCTAGTTTCTATTTATTAAAAAGTTAATGTTTATATCTTTGTTGTTTACTCAAGGGTCCAGCATAATGGTTAGAAATTAGAAACCATAAAACCGATTAAAGGGATGGTTTCATCAAGAACATCATATCGTTTCTTCCTTGTTGTCTAGTATATATATTTGAGTATGTAAACACAAAGGGTTGAGAACCCTAGTCTAGTTATCACTTATCAATTGAAGTTTACTTTGGTTCTTTGTTGGTTAAATTTTATTTTTACAAAATTCTAGGAAACAAATTATATATAAGGCAGTATCAAGATACATGACAGCGATATACATGTAACTGTAAGGGGCTGGATCGCTTCATGATATGATAATTGCAACCTTACTCTATATTTTTGTGCAAGAGGTTGTTTCTCACGAATTTAACCCGTGACCTCAAGGTCACAAAGCAACAACCTTACAAGATGTTTCAGGGCCCACCCTCAATTTGAAGAATTAGATTTGGGATTGAAATTTATAAAATAATTAAGGACACTAACAAATTGGAATCTATTTAAGAATTGTAATTGTGATGCATTTGGTTGACAAAACAACCAAAAAGAAATTAGAATCTTTCA
>JBCNJP010000484.1:0-19750 GCA_039602395.1 Deinandra increscens subsp. villosa
CATATACACTTCCTGTCACAAATGTTGTTTTTAGTGCTGAATTTACATTGTTTCCTAACTTGCCAGAAATCGTTGCAGCATTTTGACCATAGTATGCTTCCGGATTCTGCACTTTAGCAGGTGTATTGTTTACATTCTTCATTTCCAAATCCCTTGCTTGAAGCTTTCCAAACAGTTGTAGAAAAGTCATCTTTGAGAATTCTTTATCATGTGTCAACAAAAGAACATACGGTTCCCATTTTTATGGAAACGCTTCCAGTAACTTTTCTTTCAGTTCATCATCATCCTTCTTAATACTCACAATATCCATCTCTAATTGTAAATGACAGAATCTAGAGATTAGGTCAGAAACTCCTTCGCCTTCAAAGTGTTTGAAATTGTCAAAAAAATTTCCTTAACACCTTCTTTCTTTTCTTACACTGTTCATTTCCTTCAGATCGCTCCTTCAAAGCATTCCATAATTCCTTAGGATTCTTACAGGTTTTGAATTGATGAAGCAATTCTTTTGGTAATGCCATTGTAAGCGCACCATATACTTTATGCTCTCGTGTATTGTTTACCTTTTGACCCACATTCAGATTGCGTTGAATAATCGGAACACCGTTGCTATCAACAGGGTGAGTAAATCCTTCATCAATTGCGATCCAAAGGTCACAATCAGATGTACCGATGTAAGACTCAAACCTTTTTCTTCAATTATGGTAATCTTCAAGTTTAAGTAACTTTGGAACCTTTTGGCTTGTTCCAATTTCATTATCATAGTTTAGCAATGGTTGCATTGACGTTTGAATAGCCGCAAACGCTTAAAAATCAGACATTTTGTCAAGTCTTGAATTTTGTTCACACGAACTGAACCGAAGTGGAAATGGCTTACATGAACCGATACAAAGTGGATACGAAGTAAACAATTGAATGAAGTGATCTACGAAGTGACCAGATACGAAGTAACTCATGAAGTGATACGAACTGATCTACGAACTGATATGAAGTGGGTTTCACGAAGTGTCACCCGAACTGAGGAACAAATCTCTCAAATGAAATGACACGAAGTGGATACAAACTGACCCGAACTACGATTTCTTGACGGTTATGGATGTGAAGTGTCACTTCGTGACAGTTATGTTTCCGAAGTGAGTGTTCTAGACGCGAACCGATCCGAACTGACACGGAGTTTTGACGTTTTTCGAAACGAACGATTTGGACAGACCAAAGTCACTCAAATTTCACCATTTTCATGTCAAAAATATTGTAGATTGCTCAAATTTAAAAAAAGATGAACTTTTGTGATCAAAAAGTATGAAAAATATGAGAAAAACACTAAAAATGACTTGTTTTCACCAAAAACGACTCCAAACGAGCTAGGCAATCAACTTACAGCTCTGATACCACTTAAAATAGTGTGTGCGGGCAGATCGTGCTAGGCTCGAGTCATTTCAACAACGAAAACAAACATAATGATGTGAATAAACATAACTTTTTATTGAATCGGACAAACCAGAGATCAAATACAAAACTTACAGAGCTTAGACTGTTTCACACTTAGAAACACACACTTAACTAAGACTCTTATGAAATTCTACAAACAAAAAAGTTATTTATACTAAATACTATGTCACGAACTGGATAGCTACACGAACTCACACTTCGTGTCAGTTCGTGACCAAAAGGTAGAATCTTCATTTCTTTGTTTGTTTCTTCGCTGTGAACCAGCAACTACTATTCCAGGTTCCAACACTCGAGGAACCAAATTCATTAAAGTTTCCAAGCAACACCCACATACCGGCCATCGACTCCATAATGTAACATTTGTGTTTTACCCGATTGAGAAATCCGACCCGTTTCGAACTTTCGTGACGTACCGATTTGCAAGTTATTGAAATCCGAACAGAATTTTCGGGCGTGTCACACCCCCAAATAACCACTAACGGAGTTTATACCGTTAAGGGGTGCGAGCAAACCAGGACCACAACCATTAGTTACGAATACTAAACGAATCAGAGTAAGTCCAAATATATATCATAATTAAAATCTCACAATGCGCAGCGGAAAAAAAATATTGTCTTAGCACTAACCACGTGCTTTACAAAATCATTGTTTTAAATTCCCAATCTGATTTAACAAAGTAAAAGGGTCCTCATGTGCCTTGCCAACCCGCTCCGGATACTCCTCAGCGATCTGCAAAAGTTTTAACCACGCAAGTGTCAACCTAACGGTTGGTGAGTTCATAGTGGGCTTGTCATGCAGTGGCCCGGTCTCATAAATCATAATCGTGTAAACATATTCTTATGTACAATTTAATTGTGAAAATCAATGCTTAATGATAACCGAAATCGTAGTATTGTGGTTTAGTAAAAGTATTGTCCGTAACCTACGTTATCGGGTATGTACTAGTTTTGTATAGTTAAAGTGCTCAACCGATATCGCGGGTAGCTAATCCGTTGTTCCATGCACTAAGGAAGTTTGTACCAAAGCTGACTGATAATTGTAGTGGCAGCGCCATCATTTATTTTGTTTTGCGGACCTACGTCATCGCGGCTTTGCCTCCCCCGTGTCCTCTCGGGACCACGGTCAGATAGGCTGATATTGTACCTCCGTACACCTCCAGTGTCACGAGGCGGAGTTTGTCAAACTCTAGTAGATCTACCCAACATCCCCTCGCTTTACAATTAATGGTACAATTAAGTTGAGGACTTTTTTAGTTATAAGGCAATCCTTAGAAATCATGTGATATCATGTGGTTTAGACTTTAACCTACACTAGCCATATTAAAACGGTTTACTTTGAGTTCTCATAAATCCCGAAAACATTTTCAGTTTCGTTTTAGAAATAGTTGTTTTAGTATTTCACAAGTGCTTCCCATAAAACACTTCAAGTTCATCAAGTGGGTGCCAAGCACTCCTAAGTTTTCAAGTTCATCAGAGAGGTGCATAGCACTCATAAGGTTGTCAGCATTGTCTTTCATTAAGTTATTCAGTGTGACCCAAACGGGTTCACGGTAAATGGGTTAGTGACACTCACCTTTGGTTGCACTGCTACACTTGCTAAGTAATCCAAATATTGTTTGCTTATCGAAGACCTATGAACACGTTTAGGTCTTAAGTATTAGTTTTGTGTCTAATCTTTAACTTACGTCACTATGGCCCATAACATAGCACGTTGAGAACTACGACACGACGTTACCGACACACGACACCGATGGTTGATCATAACAAGGGTTCATATAATTCAGAAATCAAGGCATGTTTCATTATTGCATAATCACGTAAGTCATAGCGTAACATTCAAGCAAGTTGCACAAGTTGGGTTTTGGTCAGATCATAGTTTCACTACTTAGTGTCGCTACATAGTTTCGCTAGGTGCACGGGCAGCACTTTCGCTAGGGATTACCCGATGACACAGTTTCGCTAGCTAGTTTCGCCCGAAACTGCTGACGCAGTTTCGCTAGCCTAGTTTCGCTTGAAACTGGTTTGAACTTTCGTTCAGGTTGGTTCGCTCGGTAGTTTCGTTCGAGCAGGTCTACCTAGTTTCGCGGGCGACACTACAGTTTCGCCACATAGTATCGCTGGATGAATATCTATACAGTTTCGTTGTATAGTTTCGCCCAGAGAACAGCTCAGTTTCGCTGGTCGCGAAAAACACATAAATCAGCCTAAAGATTAATCTAACACCTTCCATACTTCATGTGATTCAATATTTAGCATGCATATACATTTACCAACATCAAACAATAAGTTTTAACACCTTAAACATGGGTTTTTCATCATCAAATCACCAAAAGCACATTTTAAACCTAAAATGACCTAATTAGCATAAATCTTCATTATGGCATGTTTTTACACGTAAAGTTGCAGACTTTATAACAGATCTAGCATTCCTAAACATCATATCAGAAGATCAAGTGATTACATGAAGATCTAGGCATGCTTTATAGTAAAACACATAGAAGATGCATAAAGTATGGTTTTGGGACTCACGATTTGATCTAGGATCGATGGATGGTCTCTACCAACAGAGATGATAGCAGCAAATGGTGATTTCTCAGCTAGTCCAGAAGTTTCAGGAGAGTGTGGGTGTTTTTGGAGAAAAGGTGCAAGAAATGGGGCTTCTAGGGTTTTATGTCATTATATAACAGGAGCTAGTTTCGCTGGCAGTTTCGCTGGCCAAGCGAAACTGGCTCTGTAAGTCTATGGTTTGGCTACCGAGCGACACTATAGTTTCGCCCGGTAGTTTCGCTGGAAACCAAAAGTGACCAGTTTACATTTTAAGCGAGATAAGCACGGTTCATGAATTGTCATGCTATTCATAATACTAAATCATGCGTTTAAATCACATTGCACATAATGACAATAAATAAATAAACACATAACACATATGGACGGGTTCGGTGATCAACCAAAGGTCGTGGACGTATTCGGCCTAGTTTAGCATTAGTTACTAAGTTAACACTTATAACGTAACTAACAGAGATTGTCTAACGGAAGTTAACCTTGGAATTCTCGGATGTCACATCATCCCCTTGTAAATGGAATTTTCGTCCCGAAAATTATTCTTGCGTTGTAGCGTTCGCAGCCTCGGCTGTCGTCGTTGCTATAGTTGCTGGGGAAAGAAAGCAAAAGTTTTAGGGTCGCCACATCCTCCTCCTGTTAAAGGAATTTTGGTCCCCAAAATTAAATCATACCTTGAGTTTCCGTGGACGTTTGCCCGAACAAGTGAGGATACTTCTTCTTCATCTGATCCTCTCGTTCCCAGGTATATTCAGGTCCACGCTTTGAGTTCCATCGAACTTTGACAATCGGAATCATGCTACGTTTGAGGGCTTTCTCCTCGCGTCCCATGATTTCTATCGGTTGCTCGATAAATCTCAAATGTTCATCAATTTCCAATTCCTCCAAAGGAATTATTTCGATGTCTTCAGCCAGACATTTCGTCAGATTAGAAACGTGAAACACGTTGTGAACTCCATCGAGTTCTGCGGGGAGTTGTAATCGGTAGGCCACCGGGCCTACTTCCCCGATGATTTCAAATGGACCGATGTAGCGAGGATTCAACTTTCCACGCTTTCCGAAGCGTATCACTCCTTTCCAGGGAGATACCTTCAATAGTACCTAATGGTGATACGTACGCTAATTGACCCGAGATCGTGTTTTGTTGATCAAAATTCTATTTTTTAATATGCTATATTCATTTGTATGTGCTTGGATGTGTTTCATTTGATTGGAAATGTAAAATGATGAAAAACGGTGAAAACAGGACTTGAATACGATTAAAATCGAAGGAGTTATAGCGAAAACAGTGAAACCGAGTCCTGTTTTCACCGTTTTTCATTGGTTTCATGGAAAATAAATATGCATTGTGTCGTTGTAAAATAAATGGTTTTCCCTACTTTTGTTGACGTCGTATGCTAGTTTTAAGAATAACCTATCTCATGACCCTAATCGTAGGTTATCACCATAATTACATCACCAACAAGACGTCAACTCGATTGTGACGTGAAAATTCGATTATTTATTTATTTATTTATTTATTTATTTATTTATTTTTATTCCTCTATCTATTTTAGTTATCATGTTCGTCTTCGGGTTATTCGTCTCGTGTCTTCCTTTCCTTTGTATCTCCTCAATAGGTGAGTATTCATAGCCCCTCTTTCTTTTAAACCTTTTGGGGTGCATCATTTACCGTATTCAAACTCATGCTTGATATACTTTTATCAAAAACTACATGCGAACTCTATGTGCTATGTGTGTTCTTGTATGTTAAATTTGTGTGGATTGTTGCTGTGAACGATTGAATGATGTGAACGATGGAACTATTGAACGACCTCGTGTGACACTAACTGTAAAAAGGCCGAGGTTACGATAATAGATCTATTGGCTTGACAAGCCCACTTGGCCTGCCTCGCGTGTGGCGCCTTCTGATTGAAAGCCTTATTGTCAGGATTGGTTCATACACTTTTATTTGCATTATTTCATATGAAGTTTATTATGCTAGATTACACTTAACTCATAGATCACATGATTTATAATTAGTATGTAAGCTAAACCTATGTTTACTCACCAACTATTCGTAGTTGACCTTTATGTTGTACATGTTGTAGGCTTGATGTTGATATTGTTGATCGCGTTGATGACACTTTACGATGCATGTGGACTTAGTGAGACCTAAATTAATCAAGTTAATATATGATTTAACATTTGATTGTATTGGATTATCATGTATTAATCTATTGTTATGAAATGGGTTGATTAAGAATATCGCAAAATTTAATTAGTGTTGTGTGCATCTGAACAATCATCGCGCCCCGACGTATTCCGCTGTGACATCCAAGAATTCCAAGGTTAACTTCCGTTAGACAATCTCCGTTAGTTACGTTATAAGTGTTAACTTAGTAACTAATGCTAAACTAGGCCGAATACGTCCACGACCTTTGGTTGATCACCGAACCCGTCCATATGTGTTATGTGTTTATTTATTTATTGTCATTATGTGCAATGTGATTTAAACGCATGATTTAGTATTATGAATAGCATGACAATTCATGAACCGTGCTTATCTTGCTTAAAATGTAAACTGGTCACTTTTGGTTTCCAGCGAAACTACCGGGCGAAACTATAGTGTCGCTCGGTAGCCAAACCATAGACTTACAGAGCCAGTTTCGCTTGGCCAGCGAAACTGCCAGCGAAACTAGCTCCTGTTATATAATGACATAAAACCCTAGAAGCCCCATTTCTTGCACCTTTTCTCCAAAAACACCCACACTCTCCTGAAACTTCTGGACCAGCTAAGAAATCACCATTTGCTGCTATCATCTCTGTTGGTAGAGACCATCCATCGATCCTGGATCAAAAAATCGTGAGTCCCAAAACCATACTTTATGCATCTTCTATGTGTTTTACTATAAAGCATGCCTAGATCTTCATGTAATCACTTGATCTTCTGATATGATGTTTAGGAATGCTAGATCTGTTATAAAGTCTGCAACTTTACGTGTAAAAACATGCCATAATGAAGATTTATGCTAATTAGGTCATTTTAGGTTTAAAATGTGCTTTTGGTGATTTGATGATGAAAAACCCATGTTTAAGGTGTTAAAACTTGTTGTTTGATGTTGGTAAATGTATATGCATGCTAAATATTGAATCACATGAAGTATGGAAGCTGTTAGATTAATTTTTAGGCTGATTTATGTGTTTTTCGTGACCAGCGAAACTGAGCTGTTCTCTGGGCGAAACTATACAGCGAAACTGTATAGATATTCATCCAGCGATACTATGTGGCGAAACTGTAGTGTCGCCCGCGAAACTAGGTAGACCTGCTCGAACGAAACTACCGAGCGAACCAACCTGAACGAAAGTTCAAACCAGTTTCAAGCGAAACTAGGCTAGCGAAACTGCGTTAGCAGTTTCGGGCGAAACTAGCTAGCGAAACTGTGTCATCGGGTAATCCCTAGCGAAAGTGCTGCCCGTGCACCTAGCGAAACTATGTAGCGACACTAAGTAGCGAAACTATGATCTGACCAAAACCCAACTTGTGCAACTTGCTTGAATGTTACGCTATGACTTACGTGATTATGCAATAATGAAACATGCCTTAATTTCTGAATTATATGAACCCTTGTTATGATCAACCATCGGTGTCGTGTGTCGGTAATGTCGTGTCGTAGTCTCAACGTGCTATGTTATGGGCCATAGTGACGTTAGTTAAAGATTAGACACAAAACTAATACTTAAGACCTAAACATGTTCATAGGTCTTCGATAAGCAAACAATATTTGGATTACTTAGCAAGTGTAGCAGTGCAACCAAAGGTGAGTGTCACTAACCCATTTACCGTGAACCCGTTTGGGTCACACTGAATAACTTAATGAAAGACAATGCTGACAACCTTATGAGTGCTATGCACCTCTCTGATGAACTTGAAAACTTAGGAGTGCTTGGCACCCACTTGATGAACTTGAAGTGTTTTATGGGAAGCACTTGTGAAATACTAAAACAACTATTTCTAAAACGAAACTGAAAATGTTTTCGGGATTTATGAGAACTCAAAGTAAACCGTTTTAATATGGCTAGTGTAGGTTAAAGTCTAAACCACATGATATCACATGATTTCTAAGGATTGCCTTATAACTGAAAAAGTCCTCAACTTAATTGTACCATTAATTGTAAAGCGAGGGGATGTTGGGTAGATCTACTGGAGTTTGACAAACTCCGCCTCGTGACACTGGAGGTGCACGGAGGTACAATATCAGCCTATCTGACCGTGGTCCCGAGAGGACACGGGGGAGGCAAAGCCGCGATGAGGTAGGTCCGCAAAACAAAATAAATGATGGCGCCGCCACTACAATTATCAGTCAACTTTGGTACAAACTTCCTTAGTGCATGGAACAACGGATTAGCTACCCGCGATATCGGTTGAGAACTTTAACTATACAAAACTAGTACATACCCGATAACGTAGGTTACGGACAATACTTTTACTAAACCACAATACTACGATTTTAGTTATCATTAAGCATTGCTTTTCACAATTAAATTGTACATAAGAATATGTTTACACGATTATGATTTATGAGACCGGGCCACTGCATGACAAGCCCACTGTGAACTCACCAACCGTTAGGTCTGACACTTGCGTGGTTAAAACTTTTGCAGATCGCTAAGGAGTATCCGGAGCGGGTTGGCAAGGCACATGAAGACCCTTTTACTTTGTTAAATCAAATTGGGAATTTAAAAAATGATTTTGTAAAGCACGTGGTTAGTGCTAAGACAATATTTTTTTTCCGCTGCGCATTGTGAGATTTTAATTATGATATATATTTGGACTTACTCTGATTCGTTTAGTATTCGTAACTAATGGTTGTGGTCCTGGTTTGCTCGCACCCCTTAACGGTATAAACTCCGTTAGTGGTTATTTGGGGGTGTGACAGATTGGTATCAGAGCCAGTCGTCGGCCAGTGTGCCAGCGAGGACGCTGGTCCCCTGAAGGGGGAAGATTGTAACATCCCACATTGGTGCGGAGGAGAACTAAACACCGCTTTATAAGGGTGTGGATACCTCCCCTATCAAGACGGTTTTAAACCCGTGAGGGGCGGATGCCTGAGGGCATGCCGGCTGCCAAAGCGGACAATATCTTGGTGCGACGGGTGTGGGCTGTTACAGATGGTATCAGAGCCGGTCGTCGGCCAGTGTGCCAGCGAGGACGCTGGTCCCCTAAGGGGGGAGGATTGTAACATCCCACATTGGTGGGAGGAGAACTAAACACCGCTTTATAAGGGTGTGGATACCTCCCCTATCAAGACGCGTTTTAAAACCGTGAGGGGCGGATGCCTGAGGGCATGCCGGCTGCCAAAGCGGACAATATCTTGGTGCGACGGGTCTGGGCTGTTACAGATGGTATCAGAGCCGGTTGTCGGCCAGTGTGCCAGCGAGGACGCTGGTCCCCTAAGGGGGGAGGATTGTAACATCCCACATTGGTGGGGAGGGGAACTAAGCATGCCTTTATAAGGGTGTGGATACCTCCCCCACCAAGACGCGTTTTAAATCCGTGAGGAGCGGATGCCTGAGGGCATGCCGGCTGCCAAAGCGGACAATATCTTGGTGCGACGGGTCTGGGCTGTTACATCCGCCGTCGGTTGGGTGTGACAGATTGGTATCAGAGCCACGGCTATAAGGATCTAGGTTACTAGAACCGGCTTGACCTAGACTCATGCCTTAAGTGTCCGGCATGAGTGCCTCATGCATAGCATGCCTATAATTTATATGTCCTATAATTGCTTCTTGATCATGCATGTTTGAATTGTTGCCTTGTCGTTTAGCACACACTTAAACACCAATTACTTGAGGCTTCCTAGCCTCCTTCCTTAGTAATGGTGCCTTACGTACCATCTAGAAAATTGATTTCTCAATTTTACAATCCCGTCAGACATGGGGCCTTAGTGATTGACAACTAGTAACTGGAAGGGTAGAAACACCGGTAGCCGGGGTCTCTGACTAAGCAAAGCGTTACGTACAAATTCGAATTGACGGACCCGGGCACTCAACTGGGACGCCTTGATGAGAGTGCCGAAACACATAAATTACTAGGATCTTACCCTGATCAGTCGTGGTTGTAGTTTCCCTCTCGGGAAATGAGGGCCATTCCGTATGTTTTTCAAAAATCATTCGATTTTGTGGTTTATGAGTTAATGTGGAAGTTTTTAATAATCTATGATCATCTGAGTTACACCACTTCATGATCACATGAGTTTTATACTCAATCATTTGAGTCTTAAATGGATTTTCAATCAAATTTCTCAATTTATGTGTTGGTGATTTTGCTATTTTCTCTTGTGAATCTCGGTATTCTATGATTTTTCATATTCGTTCGTGTTGTGACACTCTAACTTGAGTGTCCTATATGATGTCACTCACTCTCGTGATTACGGACTGAACATTCACCCGGTCGTACCCTTTGTTTCATGATCGATTCTCTCACATTTCTTAGATTGGGTTGCGGAAATCATTGCCATAACAGTCAGGTGGCCCTTGAAATTGTTTAACAAGTGGAAGCTGCTCTCACCAGCCTAATCCGGTGTGTCCTCGATGCTAACCCTATTATCAATATCACCAATGCAAACGCTCTTGTTATTTTAGACATCTTAAGGCGTGCACACTTTCGTTGTGTTTAGGCTCTGGGAAACATGCCCACCTTTCATGTCGACACTGCACGATTTGTAACCTTCTCGGTCATCTCCTGGGTATCTACCACCGATCCGACCTTCCCATGAGTACCTGTTACCTAGGAAAGTTCCAGATCGAGTTCAGTTTCAAATGTTTCAATCTATGGTGTCAATGCCAGCTCGAGCCACTGTTGATCGTCGGAGCGCTTTTGTCACTACCATATTTGCTATTATCATGTCACCTCGGATCGCATTCCTCTCGCGTTCCCACAACTAGCTACCGTTAACGCTCCCGTCAATGGTAATCCTAACTGTGGAACCTATGGTGGAGCTTTAAACTCAGATGTTGTTTGATGAATCTTATGTTTATACTTTGCAGTCGTTTAAAATCTTTAACATTCTATGTATCCATTTCACTTATTTATGATGATGTCCAAGACCTTACTATTCTATATCATTTATGCATCCATGTACCCCGATTATCCTTATATCATTTTATTTGTTATGTGTACGTTGGGTAAATTCTCGTTGGTGGGTCGCGAGTTTAGAGGTTGTGTGGTTACGGGATTACATGCTTACCTGCAAACAAGTGGGCATATTAGCGGATTATGAACCTACGCACACATGACCCTCTTGTTTTGTTAAATTTTTCATGATAACTGTTTTAATTGCCTTCGTTTGATTTTTCTAGCATATTCTTTTAGGAAAGTGTGTCACGGAGTCTACCCGTTTGGAAATTTGTGATTTCACAAGTCCACATGTTTATGGGATTACATGTATATGAGTTTATGACTTTATGACCTCTCGAGTATATAACCTTATACGCATACCAATATCAAAATCTATTCGTTCAAAGTTAGGTCGTCGTAATCATTGAGTTATGTCTGCCTTGCGACCTAACTCTTTGATTATCATGCTTCGGCTTTGTTCGCTGTTAGTACCTTCAAACCCTTTTTCCTTTCACCTCTGTGTATCCTCGGAGTTTATTTCAGTTATCATTAAAAATCTGTGTGTTTTAAAAGAAATCATTCGTATCTCACCAGGACACTCAGGTTTTGGCAACCCTCGACGCTAAAACAGTATGTAGGCTCAAGTCCGCAATTACTTGCGTATGGAGTGCATGCATCTAGGACCTAAAATTGTGAAAGAACATCATAATGAAAAGGGAATCGGAGACATATCGGGTCTTTCTTCCGTTCACCAAAATGACTTTCACATTGCCTTTATGCTAGTACGACTCCAGTTTCCAGTCACCTTATCGTATCTAACCCTCGGAAATTGTTCGCCTCTGTGCGATCGTTTCCCTCTCACAGGTTTTATCTCGTCCGTTGTGTTGATTCTTTATCGGGTGTTTTCCATGTGTCACAGTTTTCGTTCGCATGAAGATCATTCTTCCATACGCGGTAGTGTCTGGGTCTAAATACATATTTGGTCCAACACTTCACGGCCCTATTCCAAATTCGTTGTTGCCCTCTTTGGCGGTGTATTAACTTGCTTATGTCACATCTTAGAATTCTATCATGAGGAAACTCGTTTGTTTTCCAGCCATCGGACTCGAGATTCTTCGGCTAGTAGATTCGTGAAGTTGACTGTTATTTAACTCGATAGTCACTTTTACGGAATCAATTTCTGCCGTCTCATTCCCAGATTTGCCAGGCCTGCGCTACTATTGATCGGGATTCTTATTTTAGACTTGATCTATCATTTTATGGATTCGATTCTTGGATTTGACTCCAAATTTTTGCATATCTTGTATGTTGTTTCGATTAAGGATCAGTCTTCCTTCATCATAACCTTGTTGGGTCGCTTGCTGAATCAGTCATCTATTGCCTTGTGCATTATCGTTAGGATTCACAATCAATGGTCGCATTTGAAGGGTACTTAGGGTGGATGTGATCAAATCACTAGGAGTCGAGTTATTATTCATCTCATGTCATCTATTTTAACAGGTCCGCGTATTTCAAGTTATGATGTTCGATCTATGCTATTGAGTTCGCGTATTTCAAGTTATGATGTTCGATTTATGCTATTGGGTTCGCCTATTACAAATTATGATGTTTGATTGTGTTATCAGGATTCTTACATTCTAAATTATGTTTTCAATCCAGAATATTGGGTTCATGTACTTCGAATCATGTTATGTGATTCATGTTATCGGACTCGTGTGTTTCAAGTCATGCTATTCGATTCAAGTTAATCGGACTCGCGTTTTTCGATCCATGCTATTCGATTCATGATATCACGCTTACGTATTTCGAGTCATATTATTGATTTATGTTATTGGACATGTATCTCGAGTTATACAATTCGGTTCATAGCACCGAATACATGGGCTTCGGGTCATGTTCTTCGGTTCCTGTTATCAATACACGTATTTCAAAAAGGTAATGTTCGGTTCATGTTATCGGTACATGTACTACAAAAAATGTTGTTCGGCTCATGTTACCAATACATGTTTTTTAAGACACTCAGTTCGACTAATGCTATTGGATTCATGCATTTCGGGTCGTGTTATCCAATTCATGTCATCGGATGCATAGGTCATGAATCATGTGGTTCATTCCAGGGCAGCAGAGTCATGGTGGTCCAAAACATACCATTCGGTTCGTGTTAGACGTGACGCCAAATGGGTACTATCGGCTCATGGCATCCAATGCATGGTTTTCCGCATAATTTGTGGTACTTGATTTATTTTGGTATCAATTGTTTTAAGCCTATTTGTGCTCATCACTTGAAATTTACAGTTGTATGTCGTTAATCGAGTGTTGATCATTACTCTACTCTTGCTAACCAGGGACTCATACGTGCTATTACCAACGATTGTGTGCAATTCTAGCTTAGCATACAATCGTTATTGGTCGTGGGTATGGATCTTGGGTTTTAGTGAGGGCTGATTCGGATTATGTCCAGGTATCGTGTCTTGTAAGGTAAACCGGATGTGGGTCGCTACCCGTCTAGTTCACTAGGACATGAAGCTTTACCCGAATAAGAAGTCTGAAACTCCAAATATTTGTTTATCCTTATTATCAGTGTTAAATTTGGTTTATTCTATGGTGATCGACGTGAACCTATGTGATCGGTGTGAATCTATGTGATCGATGTGAACTATGTGATCGATGTGAATCTATTTGAATCTCTGTTGAGTTGTGAACTAGAATAATTTGAAGAAATCTATGTTGCACCCATTACTTACCTGAGTCTCCTAGTTCCCAGTCTCGCTCCTAAAGTAGGGGAGACTATGGTCCCATATCTTAGGATAGTCTTTTGGCTGATTTTGGTTTGGTCGTAGTGTGTTCATCAGGTCTATTTCTCACTTTCTGTTGTTAGCCTTATTGTGTATCGAGCTCGAATATCCATTTTTGTTGTGTAGAGTAGGAAGTTTTCCGAAGGCAAACAGTACTCACTAAGGGTAATAAAGATGTGGTGGTTTAGCTGTGGTACACCCTATATATACACCCATAATGTCTTTAGGGTGTACTGGTAGCCGGACCGAGAACGGTGTGTGTGTGTGTGTGTATGTGTGTGTGTGTGTGTGATGGTTGGTTCGATTGTATATCATTTTTCCAGTCACCGTTCCTAACCTAACCCTTGGGGTCGGTTTGGTGCCGATATAATTGATTCAGTAATCGAGAATATATTCATATCCTTAATGAAATCTCTTATATCGTCTCTAAGTTGGTTTCATATGTCAAATGTGTTGGTTATTGGTGAAACTCTTTTAACTACTCTTTTCTAATTTCAGGACGAAATTCTCTAAAGCAGGGGAGATTGTAACCTTTGTGTTTTACCCGATTGAGAAATCCGACTCGTTTCAAACTTTTGTGACTTAGCGATTTGCAAATTATTGAAAACCGGAAGAATTTTCGGGTAATTATACCTATTGAGTTTCAATGATTTATAAACATTTTTTGAAATCAAAATCTTAATTTCAATCAATTAGAATCAAATTGGATGTTTCGAATTGAAAATAAAGCAATTTTCGGTTTTTACGCGATTTCGGTACGCGATTCATCGTTTACCAGGAATCTCGTGTTTGATCATCCTATGTCAAATTCAGCATTTTTATGAGTTTAATAATCAATTATCATGGCATGAGTCATCACGCACAAGTTGAGTCTCGAAATGTTGGTGATTTACCTAATTGTGATATGTACGCAAATTGACCCGAGATCGTGTTTTGTTGATCAGAATTCTATGTTTAATATGCTATATTCAATTTTATGTGCTTGGGTGTATTTCATAGATTGGAAATGTAAAATGATGAAAACGGTAAAAACAGGACTCGAATCTGATTGTAAGGAATTATTTCTCCTAAAGAAGTAGTGATGATCAGCTAAAGATATGTTATCTAGGAAGGAATAGAAGACCCGAGATAAGTTATCTCGGAAAGAAAAAGACCCGAGTTAAGTTATCTCGAAAGAACAAACTGCCCGAGATAACTTTTAGTTATCTCGGAAAGTCTTTTTACCTCGGAAGCACAGTTTATCTCGGACAGTGGACACGCCCTAGATAACTCAAGTTACCTCGGTAAGGCGAGTTATCTCGGACATCAACTTGACCAGCTCCACTTGTCTCTGACACATCTGATCCAGTTTCCCGCCCTTCTCCTGACATGAAGCTGACACTTTTATCTTCTAGACTAGTTTAATATTATTCTAGTTCATGTATCTTTACTCGACGGTCTAGATGATCGTTAGAGGAATCAAGGGTTCTCCCTGATTCCTTAAGGCACTATAAATAGACACTTGTAATCTGCTTATGATAGCAAGTGTGTGTAAATCACTCACATATGTACTTCGAATCATCAAGTTATAATATAGTGCCCAGTTTTATTCATATCAGTGTTATACTTGGTTTGTATTCGATATTCATATTACTTTACTTCTAAACAGAGCATAAGAATTAACTTGTTTCCGCCTGGTTAATTCTAAGTAAAACCTTGTAATTGGTTAATCTCTGTAACCAGATTTCGATCCTACAAGTGGTATCAGAGCCTTGGCTCGTGTTTTTAAAACTTGAATTTAAAATCAGTTTTTAAAACTCTGTTTTACCCACATACTCTGTTTTTAGTAAAAAGTCACTCTTTCCACATTTTCATTCTTAATCATGGGAGAATCACGAAATGGTAGTTCAAACAAACCACCATCATTCATGCCCGATGATTTTGATACATGGAAATTACGTATGATAGGTTATCTTCATCATTCTGATTACAGAATGTGGAAATCTGTTATGTATGGCCCTACTATCCCTGTAACAAAATCTGCTACTACACCAAGTGTAGATATAGTAAAAGCTGTTGTCGACTATTCCGATGATGACCACAAGTTGGTTGAGGGAGATCACAAAGCTTTATGGGCATTACAGGCAGCACTTCCAAATTCTGTTCTCGTAGGTTTCAAAAATTGCAAAACAGCTTTTGATTTATGAAAAGCTTTAAACGAAATGTACGAAGGAACTGATGAAGTGAAAGAAAATAAGAAAGATGTTCTAAAACAGAGATATGATAAACTTCTCTCACAAAAATGGTGAGAGTATGAATGCGTCAGTATCTACGTTTTGTTCAACTTCTTGATGAACTACAGGGAAATGATGTGAAGATGGAAAATGGCGATGTGATCAGAAAGTTTCTGAGATCACTTCCTGATGTCTGGACAGTATATACTGTAAGCATCAAATACAACAAAGATCTCAAAACTTTGAAGTTAAGTGAACTTCACGGGATGCTCAGTGCACATGAAATGGAAATTAATGAAAAATCAGGTGTTCTGAACAAGCCAGTAAACTTGACCATTCCAACTTCTACTGCACTCATCACTGCTCATGAAGACAGAAGTCACTACAGTGAACAGGCTCCTTTGATCACTTATCCTACATCACCTAGAGGTAATGAAATCATGCCTCTCTTCTATAACAACTTTGCTCATATTGCAGAAAACAGTCAGGGTGGGCTCACTAGATCAGATCTAGAATGCTTCAGTGCTGATGATCTAGAAGAGATGGACATCAACACACAACTAGCAATGATCTCCTTACGTGCACAAAGGTTCTACAAAAGAACAGGCAGAAAATTCAATGGAGATAGAAATGCTCAAATTGGGTTTGACAAGAGTAAAGCTAAATGCTACAACTGTCACCAATTAGGACACTTTGCTAGGGAATGCAAGCAACCCAGAAGAGAGAACACAAGCCAAGATGGAGGAAACAAATATCAGAGACCTCACAATGCATACACACCAGTTACCTACCCCACTCATGAAACAGTCTCAAGAACAAAATCTTTAACTTCAAATGCATCTACTGAAGGTCCCACTGCTCCCTCATCAAGCTCAAAGCCACAAAGCCATGCAACTGCTGTTGTTGCTAATCAAACCAGTTGTGTTGATTAGGAAGAAATCATGCAAGAAATTCTCTCCCATCAATCATGCTTTAATGGCAAAAAGAAATCTCTTACTCTGCTGAGAACTCCTCTACTTCATCCATGGATACCTCTTCAAACTATGAGGTAAATACTGAAATTCCAAATGAAGTACTTTCTCTTCTTTGCAAAACTGAATGTGCTGAACAAATAGAAAATTATAGAAAACATAACCTTGAACTGATTGAGGAAATGGCAAGTCTCAAAGAAATCAAAGAATATTCTAGAAAAGCTGATATTGCCTACAACAATAAGATTGAGGAACTAATCAACAGTATTAGTGCATTAAAACATGAAAAGTCCAATCTTGTTACTCAAATCAAGGATCTGCTCTCTAAATTAGAATTTGCAAACAAAGAAAATGAGGAAGTAAAATCTGAATTGAGTATTTGTGAAATCAAACTTTCTGTTGCTATTGCTGACTGTGAAAAACTACAGGCCAGTAATGAGAAACACTTAAAACTATGGCAAAGTCAGAAAGCAACAGGAAATCATTTGAATAATGGAATTGGGTATAATAAAGTCACTTATCCTGATTCATACACTGAGTGTGTGAAAAAGGTTAAGAATGAAGAAACAAAAGTTCAACTTACCCCTGATCCCATTATCAAAACAAGAAAAGAAATTTCAATCTCCAGTGATATATCTGAATCAACATCCAAAACTGATAAGATCTTATCAGTAGCTGCTATCACTAGTAAACCTCAGAGTTACAGCAATTCAGATAGAAATGTGAAATCTCTCTGGAAATTGAAAGAAACCAAAAGAACTGAATCTTGTTTCTCTCAAAACTCTTCAAAAGAGGAAACACCTTCAGTCTCAAAAATTTCTGAGTTTAAAACTAAAATGATAAAGGAATGTTTGATCTGTGGAAAAATCGGTCATCTTGCTATCAATTGTCATCACAATCCATTTTTTAATATAAGTCAAGCTGTCAAAAGTCAAACAGCTGAAAAAATAGAAAGTTCTATTAAATCAAAATTTGTTTGTGAAAATGACAACAAGAAAGTCAACTTTGGGAAGTCAAAAGTCCAAAATAAATTTCATTCAGAACAGACACAACCCAACTCTATTGACAAGCAAGGATTAGAAAATATCAGCAATCATGACTTTGAGAAATTTGAACATTTTCATACCACAAAAACTCAAAAGAAACAGAAGCCTAGGAGCATTTCTGCTCCTAGAGGAAGAAAATTTGATTCCGAGATAAATTTTATCTCGGAAGGCAAAATTCAGTATCCCGAGGTAAAAGTTACCTCGGAGGGACTAAATCACTCTGGAATAGCATCAAAACGAGAGAAAAAGAGCACCCGAGGTAAAAATTACCTTGGAAGACCATTTTCACAGGCCCGAGGTAAAAATTACCTCGGACAACAAAAGTTACTCTGGAAAGAACTCTAGGACTTTAAGCAAAGATATTCAACAAAGATTTTTGTCCTAATCAAAATAAAATTGTCTCAAATGGCCAAAAGAAACAGGTATTTCAAAGAAAACTTTCAGATCTCAAAATTTAACTATTCTGAAAAGGCAAAGGCCAGAAAACAAAGGGAATATAGATCAAGAAGAAATGTCACAAAACAAAAGGCAATAGACTTTCAGTCTGAAATAAACTCTTTTTCTATTCCCACAGAGAGTCAAAATTCTTTAACTCATGATCAGTCAAAAGCTGAATCATCAAAAACTAGAGAAGTGACTCAAACTCTTGTACTCAAAGAGTATAAATACAATGATGCAATGGGAAGACCCAAGACCACAAAGGCTTGGGTCTCCCTCAGAAATTAACTCATATTTTGTCTCAACATGTGCAGATCACATCCAATAAATCTCAGAACAGCATCTGGGTTGTAGATAGTGGATGTTCTTGCCACATGACAGGAAATAAAGATCTATTAAAAATACAAAAAGAGTTAATGGAGGACCAGTTGCTTTTGGAAGCACTGAGGGAAAAATTTCTGGACAAGGTACAGTTACAAATGGGAAGCTTACCTTTGATAAGGTAAATTACGTTGATGTGCTTAACTTCAATCTTCTAAGTGTCTCACAAATGTGTGACAAGAAGTTGAATGTTCTGTTTAATGAAAAAGAAGCTATCATCCTTAAACCAGGTATTGAAATTTCTGATGAAATGATCTTAATTAAAGCACCTAGAAAGGATGGTCTATACACTCTGGATATGGCACATACAACATCTAAGGATGGTATCACCTGCCTTATATCCAAGGCTTCTGTTGATGAATCGGATTTATGGCACAGAAGATTAGGTCATGTGAACATTAAAACTATGAACAAACTTGTAAAACTTGGTTTGGTCAAAGGTTTACCAAATAAAACATTCACATGTACTGAACAATGTATTGCTTGTCTAAAAGGTAAGCAACACAAATCTTCTCATAAGCCCAAATTGGAAAGCTCTATCTCAAAACCTTTAGAATTGTTACACATGGACTTGTTTGGTCCCACAAGGGTAAAGAGCTTAGGGAAAAAGTCTTATTGCTTTGTTATAACTGATGATTTTTCAAGATACACCTGGGTATTCTTTCTTTCAACCAAAGATGAAACCCCTGAGATTTTAAAAGCTTTAATTATTCAACTTGAAAATCAATCTAATTTAAAATTCAAGACAATAAGAAGTGACAATGGTACAGAGTTTAAGAATCAAGTGTTAAACTCTTTCTGTG